>MU710256.1:20672-71155 GCA_026770625.1 Nicotiana glauca | reverse complement strand
GGGTTAAACCTCGAGAGAGTAATCACCCTACTTGAACCCTAGTTGCCTGGTCTAATTGGCCTACCCAATTGGTCTCGAGAGAGTCAATTAGGAAAAATCGCTCTCTCTACCGAGAGGTGTGAGAGTGGGTACAATTGTGCAATGGTTATAACATTGATCCCAAATATGTCAATCTATGATTAGTAGTTTCTACCCGTTAGTTAACCACCTAGGTGATGCCATGACGCTAGTGCCTTTCTCTATCTTAATTACATCTTAGAAAATATTTCTTTAGCATAATTTAGTCTTACCCTTAGTTGATAATAGTAGTTGATAAAAAGAAAACCCAAAAAATGTTAGAAGTGCAATTAGAAGCACAAACGCATTCTTAGTCTATACAAATACGCAACTCCATTCCAAGTTCCCTGTGGAAGATCGACCCCAACACCACTATTCGGGTAAAAGTTTTAGCGCCCGTTCTTCCTACCATTCTGTAAGGTTGAGTTTGCTGCGATCCAAAACCTCATTTAAGGTTGCCTCAATTTGCGTGCAAAGTCCGGGCGCGTAGCCAGAAAGCTTAAATAGGAATTCTGTGTGAAAAATGATAAATTTTGATATTAATATGATTAATATTGACTTCGGTCAATATTTTGGGTAAACGGACCCAGACACGTGATTTGACGATCCCGGAGGGTCCGGTCCGTAGAAAAATATGGGACTTGGGCGTATGCCCGGAATCGAATTCCGAGGTCCCAAGCCCGAGAAATGAATTTTTGTGTGAAATTATTTTCTGAAATTAATTAAGGAAAATGGAAAGGAAATTTGATCAGAAGACTATGGTATCGGGCTCGTATTTTGGTTTCGACGTCCGGTACAAATCTTATATGTGATTTAAGCGCTTTCTGAGTTTGGTTGAAAACGGACGTCATTTGACGTGTTTCGGACTCAAAAATGGAAAATTAGTGTTTTATGAAAAGTGTGAAGAAATCTTGAGTTTTGAGGCTTGATTCGATGTATATGATGTTATTTTGGCGATTTGATCGCACGAGTAAGCCCGTATGATGTTTTTGAGGGTGTGCGTATGTTTGGTTTGGAGCCCCGAAGGCTCGGGAGAGTTTTGGATAGGCCGCGAGTGCATTTGAACCTTTGAAAAATCAGTTGTTAGGCCGCGAGTGCATTTGAACCTTTGAAAAATCAGTTGTGCATTTCTGAACTGCAGGCTTTGCAAATACGAAGCACAAATGCAAAGTGGTGGGTTCGCAAATGCGAAGGCCCAATCGCAAATGCGATCACTGAGGTTGCAAATGCGAGACCTGGGGAAAATAGGGGAGTTTGAAAATGCGAACAATTCCTTTGCAATTCCCAAGCCTGTTGGGTTCGCAATTCGTAATTCCCACATCTGAGGCCTGCATTTTTCATACTTAGACGAATTTTAACCCTCTTTTCTTCATTCTTTCAAAACCCAAACTCCATAGGCGATTTTTCAAGAAAGTTATCTTCTTCAAATCTTTTGTAAGTCAATTTTTGCTTAATTTCTTCAATCTTTAACATCATTAAACATGTTTTCATATTAAAATCAAGGATTTTCATGGGTGAAAATGGGGATTTTGGGTAGAACTTAGGTTTTTCGAAAATTGGGGATTTGGACCTCAATTTGAGGTCCGATTTCAAAATAAATCATAGATATGGACTCGTGGGGGAATGGGTAGTCGGGTTTTGGTTCGAACCTCGGGTTTTGACCACGTGGGCCCGGAGGCATTTTGGGAATTTTTGAGTAAAACTTTGGGAAATTTATTTTCATGCATTCAAATTGATTCAATTAGCATTTGTTCATACATTCAAGTAATTTGTGACTAGATTCGAGTGGTTTGGTGGTGAATTCGAAGGGTAAAGCTATACTAGAGGCTTGAGTTGAGTTTGGAGCATTCGAGGTAAATGTTTGGTTTAACCCTAGCTTGAGGGAATAGGAGTTGAGTTTTGCTTGTTACTTGCTAATTGATCGAGTATGATGTATAGGAATGGTGACGAGTTCCTATACATTGGTGTCTAGCACGACCGTGAGTCTTTAAAATGCGATATTCATGACTTGGTTGTAGTTTCCTTGCTTATTTGAGGATCTCTATATGTTGTGAAGAAAAAAAAAGAGTTATTGGTTGATTCCTCTTGCCGGGAAACTTATGGTATTGTCTTGATCCCTTGCCGGGATAGTTGAATTGATATCTTGTTCCCTAGCCGGGAAAACCTATTGCATTGTCTGGATCCCTTACCGGGAATTTACTATGTTACCTTACTCCCTTATCGGGATTTCTCTATGATACTGTGTTGAAAGGAAATGGGAGCGTGTGGTATGCCTACCATATGATATTATGAAATGGGAACGTGTGGTACGCCTACCACGTGATATTATAAAATGGGTACGTGTGGTATGCCTACCACGTGATATTATGAAATGGGAACGTGTTCTATGCCTACCACGTAATATTATGAAATGGGATTGTGTGGTACGCCTACCACCTGATATGAGGAAATGGGATCGTGTTGCACGCCAGCACGAGAGGAATTTGAAACAAGTGAAAGTGGTTTGTTTTCCCTTATTCTGTGTTAGAAGAAATCAGATGTAGTTTCTTTTGTTATTCCGGAAATTCTGCTTTTATCTGCCATCCCATGAGCGTGTTCTCCCTCCCAGCTTTATATATATCTGCTCAGGTTTGTTTGGTAGGCTGGTCTAGTCTCTTCACTACTTCGTCGGGGTTAGGCCAGGCACTTACCAGCACATGGGGTCGATTGTGCTGATGCTTCACTTTGTGCATCTTTTTGCACAGATCACAGAGCCAGAGCAGCTTTTGGACAATAGTAGGAGGTTTGGGAGCTGACTTCAATCTAGGGCGAGATACCGAGGTAGCCTTGCAGGCGTTCGCGGGCCCGGCGTCTCCCTTATCTTGTTTTTAGTTGTTATCCCATTGTATTTCGAGACAAACATTTTTACTTTCTTTCGAAACACTATATTTAGAATACTCTTAGACGTTCATGAGATATGTGACACCAGGTTTTGGGTAGTATTGAGTTAAAATTCCGCAGTTTATTTAGCTCTTTGAATGTTAAGTCTTCCGCATTATTGTTTTAAATGAAAAAGGTTTCATGTTGTGTGTTATTAGTGTTAATTGTGAAAAAGGTAATTAAATTAGCTTTCCTAGATCCTATCAGTAGGCGCCATCATGACCCCCGAAGGTAGGAAACCCGGGTCGTGACAGCCCGGTTCGGGTTTTGGATGACCCGGGAGCGTCTTGGCGCCTATTGTGTAAGTTAGCATTTTGGAAGAAATTTCTTAAGTTTGGCTTGAAGTGCATTTCAGTGTTATCGATGTCCGTTTGGGATTCCGAGTCTGAGAATAACTCCGTATGGTGATTCTGGATTTGGGAGCGCGATCGAAAGTGAATTCGGAGGTCTATAGGTCATTTTGGAGCCATTTGGCTGAAGATAGAAATTTGAAGGTTTTGAGAAGTTTGACCGGAGGTGAAATTTTTGATATTGGGATCGGAATCCAATTCCGAAAGTTGAAGTAGGTCTGTAATGTCGAATATGACTTTTGCACAAAATTTGAGGTCAATCGGACGAGATTTGATAGGTTTAAACATCGGAAATAGAAGTTAGAAATCTTAAAGTTCATTAAGCTTGGATTGGAGATTGATTTGTGATTTTAGCGTTGTTTGATGTGATTTGAGGCCTTGATTAAGTTCGTATCGTGTATTGGGATTGGTAGGTAGGTTTGGTTGAGGTTCCGGGGACCTCGGGTGGATTCCGGATAGTTAACGGATCGAATTTGGAATTTGGAAGAAGGCTGAAGGATGTGGTTGCTGGTATTTTCGCTTTTGTGGTGGGCTAACCGTAGAAGCTGCCATGCAGAAGCGGATAGGGAGCCGCAGAAGCAGATTTGGGCTAAGAAGAGAAGGAATCACAGATGCGGTCATATTTCCGCAGATGCGGGACCGCACCTACGGTGGAGTGGTTGCAGATGCGGAGTGAGGGGCAGCTGGAGCGGATCGCAGATGCGGTCAATGTTCCGCAGAAGCAGGACCGCATCTGCGGAGGTGCTATCGCAAAAGCGAAAAGGGGGAGGGCCAGGGGAGACCGCAGATGCGGCATTGTAACCGCACGTGCAGAACCGCAGAAGTGGTCAAGGAACCGCAGGTGCGGAAATGGCTGGAGGCAGAGGGGTTGTTTTAAAATCGGGATTTAGCCATTTCTCTCATATTTTTCATGGCTTGGGCAATTTTTGGGGAGCACCAAGAGATGATTTTCCTCGTCAATGATAAAGTAAGATATCCCCACCTATTATGAGTTAAATACATCAATTATGTATGGATTTAAGCATGAATTGTGTAGAAAAAATTGGGGTTTTGGTACAAAGACCTAGAAATTATATTCTTGAAATTTAACCACTATTTTTGGTATGGAATTTAGAGAAAATTTATATATTTTAGTTCCTAAGGTCATGGGTAAATTTTATCTTCGAAAAATTCAGATTTCGAGCACGTGGGCCCGAGGGCATTTTGGGCAACTTTTTCGATCGAAGTTAGAAATTGTTATAAATTAGATTGTAATGAATATTTGAGCACATATTAATGGATTTGCATAATCGTTGGCTAGTTTTAGAGCGTGGTGCATCAAGTAGAGTCTTCGGAAGGGCATGGAATGCCGGTTATAGATTTTCAGAGCAAGGTGAGTCTCCTTTCTAACCTTGTATGAGGGAATTGTCCCCATAGGTGAAATAATTAATTATGTGCTCCTATTTGTGGGGGCTACGTACGCACGAGGTGACGAGAGTACGTGCGTAGATACTACTATGCTATTGTCTGGATAGTTAGGACCCAAAAGCATGTTATACTTGGATTATTTGTGAACCCATTTATAGCATGAATTGATTAAACCATATTGAATTAGTAAGTGAATTTCTAAAAGGATTAAACTTCATTTGTCAAAAATTGTTAAAGGAGAATTGGTTTTATTTGGATAACTATTCCCCGATAAATTCTTAATTGGCTATTTGCGCATGTATTTTATGTGTACCTACGTCGCATGGATGATTCGTGAGCAGGGTGATCATTTATTTTATGTTGGCCGCATTGCATGGATAGATTCGCGAGCGGGGTAATAGATGCATCTATGGTTCGGGTCGTTTGATGCTCGACAGTGCACAATTTATATTTCTGTTGGATCGGACCGTCGCCTCGGTGTGATTTACGCATGTTATTTGTCGCTTGAGAATTTTTAAACGTGAAATTTTCCCTTCGTGGCTTGATATAAATTAATAATATAATGAAGAGTAAACCTTGAAAATCCTTGATTATTTGTTGAAGGTATTTACCTGTTTTCCGGCTTCGTGAATTAGAACTACTATATGAGTTCATGATTTCCTCACATTTTAGCATATTGTTAATTGACCTTTAGTAAGTGTCGAAGTTGACCATCTCGTCTCTACTTCTTCGAGATTAGACGGGATACTCATTGAGTACACGTAATTTACGTACTCATACTACACTTCTGTGCATTTTTATTGCACAAGTATATATAACCCTAGTGGCCTACGGGGCGTAGCAGCGCGGATGATTCTGAGACTAGGTGAGTTGCATTATTCGAGGTGACCCGCAGCTAGTATAGTCCCTTTTAGTATTTTGTATCTATTTCTCGTCCACTATATTCCGGACGGATGTTGTATTTTATTTTTCTTATCTGTAGATGCTCATGCACTTGTGACACCAGGTTCTGGGAGGATTTGGATTATTCAATATTAAGTCATTTATTGACTTTGTGTTCATTTTTAAAAAATCTTTATTGTTTAATATTCAACGTATAAGAAAAAGTATTTCCGTAAATACTAAAACTAGAATTTGATTATGCATTTTTGGGTGGCTTGCCTGACAGCAGTGTCCGGCACCATCACAACTCTTAGTGTATTTTGGGTCGTGACAGTTTACTCTAAAATCCAATCTTAGTTAATTCTTTCAACTTAAAGCTTCCGAAATGAGAATTCTCTTCCCAAATCAACCCTGAACTTTCCGAAATTAAATTTCGACCACGCGTACAAGCCATAACACCTAAAATGAAGCTACTCATGGCCTCAGATTGTTGAACAATGCGCTAGGGCTCAAAACGACCGGTCTGGTCGTTACAAGCGGGGTCAGAACTTGTAAAATTTATATCCGGACTACCTATACCTATACCTATACATATACCTATACCTATACCTATACCTATATATATATATATATATATATATATTATATGTATGAAAAATATGAGTTTTAATACAAATCTAATTCAAACATAAAATAAACATCGCTAAAGCGTAGAAAAAATGAAGTTTACCAATCGTCTTGTGGATTATGTAAAGTCAAAAAATTATGTTGTGGATGCTCATTCACCGGTGGTGACAAGTTTAATTCAAGGCAAGCTCTTTCATCAGGAATCTGGCTGGCAAAAATTGCTCCAGAATAACCACCTAATGACTGGGGTTATCCCTATAATGCACACCCTCATTATTGGGAATGTCTTCAATCTTGACGTATATTTCCAACAATTTTATTACAATAAATTCCCTGTATTCATCCGAAATCCACAAAAAATCTCTAAGAGTTTCATCACCTTCGATGTTAAACTCAGAATAATAAGCAAACCCATGTAGAGTCACAGAATATAGAAATCTACCGGTTACTTTAAGGTTCACCGAATATTTCCTCACACTCATATTTTTACGTAACAACGATACCAATTTATCGTACTCCATTGTATATAACCGACAATTTAACATGATACTTTAGAGGTGAGCTATACTTCACAGAGTTATTCTCCATTACAACCTCACCCGCTCCTCCCCCACCCCCTGCCCCCAATATAATGAAACTCTAATTTTTCACTCTTCAGATATTATAAAAAAAAAATGTTTGATAAGATGAAGAGAAGTATGAACGGAAGTTTGAAGGAAAGTTTTGAATGGATTTTCATAAAATTCTAACACCTTTAAATAAGGCAAGTTCTAGCCTGGGGTGCAGAATTTTTGTATGTAAAACGCAATATAATACCACATTTTATGTATTTGAATTATTATTATGTCAGTTATCTGTAGAACACTTATTGGTGGGCCCAAAATTTAGTGTAAAATGCAATATAATACTACGTTTTTACAAGAAAAAAAATTATTTATGTCAGTCCTGCAGAAAACTTATTTGGTGGGGCCCAACTTTATGTAAAATGCAGTACTATAATGCATTTTTGGTAAAATGCAGTATAATACTGCATTTTACTTTAACGGCTAACTTTTCATTAAAATAAAACGCAATATTATATTGCGTTTTATGTAGAAATATAACTTTTTTTAACTGTATAAACGTATTTTATATAATTAAAAAAAAAACATTTATTTCAGTTTCGGACTAGTGAAAACGAAGTGAAGTGAAAACATGATATAGTAAATCATTCATTAAATTCTTTGTTCTATGGAGCAGTGTGCTTTAATTCTTTGTAAAACCATTTATTTACGACAAATTTATAATATAGAAATGTCCCTTAGTTTCAGATTTAACTCCTATTTCTTGCCCCGAACTCTTTATCGCCTGTCAATACCAAGTTTTATCATATTATGGCCATTAATAGGAAAAGAAGGAATAAGACTAACTTTTTCAAAGACAATGAAGGGAATTGGATTAATGATCCTAATCTAGTGACCTCCTATATTTGCAATTACTTTGCAATTGCTTTTACAACCTCCCATGATAACTCTAGTAGAATTAGCCCCCTAGCAAATATCTCTCAAAATGGCTTACCTCTACATAGTCTTGATAAACCTCTTTTAGATATTGAGGTTAGAAAGGCTATTTTCTCTCTTAATCCTTTTAAGGCATCTGGACCAGATGGCCTACACCCTTTTTTTTTTTCAAAAGTATTGGGATTTAATAGGTCGCTCTGTCACAAAGTTGTGCCATGACATCTTTGAAACCCAAGAGATCCCTCAAGAGCCAACAAAACCTACCTATGCCTAGTTCCAAAAATTTCAAATGCCAATCACTTAAACAATTTTAGACCAATTGGTCTATGCAACACTGTTTATAAGGTTATAACTAAAATTCTTGCAAATAGGCTTAAGCCTTTTCTTGACCAACTTATTTGCACTTACCAAGCCAGCTTTATAAAGAATAGGAGAGCTTCTGACAATGCCATAATCATACAAGAACTTATTTCAAAAATTCATAAGCGAAAAGGGAAACAAGATCATATGGTACTCAAAATTGACCTTGAAAAAGTCTTTGACCGTTTAGAATGGTCATTTGTGCACCATACCCTAAATTATTTCAAATTTCCTCCAAAATTCAAGAAAATTATATTAAGTTGCATCTCCTCAAGTGCTATAGCTATCTTAGTAAATGGATCTGCTACTAGCTTTTTTCAACCTAGCCGTGGAATTAGGCAAGGAGATCCTATATCTCCTTATATCTTCATCTTATGTCTAGAAATGCTATCACGCTTTATAAATCACTAGGTGGACATTAGAAACTGGGACCCTATTACCCTAGGAAATAAAGGTCCTAATTTCTCCCACCTGTTCTTTGCTGACGACCTAACCTTAATGGCTAAAGTCAACCTTAAATCAAGCCACACTATTAAAAAAGGCTTAGACCTCTTTTGTATACTCTCAGGACAATCTATTAATGCCAAAAAATCTAAAGTTATCTTCTCCAAAAATTGTCACTTGTCCCTTACAAATGAAATTACGATGGTCCTTGATACAAAAAAGTGTGACTCCTTTGGGATCTATCTGGGCTTTCCTATCATTAACAAACAACCTATTCCAAAGGACTACCAATTTATAATTCACAAATGAGAGCAAAACTTGCTACTTGAAAAACTAAGTTCCTAAATATAGGTGGTCGGACTACTCTCTCCCATTCCTGCCTAAATTCAATCCCAAATCACTATATGCAATATACACTTCTTCCTATGAGTATTCTTAAAAAAATTAATAAGGTTCAAAGAGATTTTATATGGGGTAGTACTAGTGAGAAACGTAAAATTCATCTTATTAATTGGTCAACGGTATATCAACCAAGAGATAAGGAAGGTCTGGGGCTCCATAAGGCAAAAGATAAAAATGTGTGTACCTTAGCAATCCTAGTGTGGAGGGTCATTACCAACACTACTTCTCCATTGGCGACCCTTATCATTAATACTTATGCTAATCCTAGGAATACTAGAAAAAAGTCATTCATATGGAAGGGTATTTTAAAAGAGTGGGAAGTATGCTCCAAAGGTATTATTTGGCAGCTGCGTCACCTTTCCAACATGAACATTTGGGAATCAAATTGGATCCCCAACCCAGGGAGCCTTAGAAATACAATAGAAGGCCCTTTGTCAAAAAATGACTATAACCTTGCAATTAGTAATATTTTTTATGGCAAGCAATGGCACTTTGATACTATATCCCTCAACCTACCCGATGATATCAAGGATGCCATATCCAAAATAAAAATCCGTGTTAAACTTCCTATTAGAAATATCCCTATTTGATCCCTTAACACTAAAGGAATATTCACGACCAAATCTTGTTACTCTCTAATGCACAATAACAATGATACCAATTTAGACTTCCAGTGGATTTGGTGTCTGCCTTGCCCAAATAAGATCAATTTTTTCCTTTGGCAATGCCTTCATAATAAAATCTCTTGTAAACAACACCTTGCAAAAATTGGCGTTAACATAGATGCTTACAGCCCAATATATAGAAACCAAGTAGAGGAATATATCACTCATATTTTTCTCAAATGCCAGGCGATTAACCATCTTTGGGAAACTTTTGGTTGGAATAATTACTACAAGGAAAATGGAGAACATTGGCTAATCCAACTAAAAAAATCTTAACTACTGCTTCAAAAACTCCTTATTAAGCTGGAACCTTTTCTTCCCTTTTGCTATTTGGTATATTTGGACAAACGAAAATAATAACAATCATAATAATACTAGCTTGTCCATAAACTCCCATCACATTATAAGCAAAGTTATTCCATCTATTAACGGAAACCAATATCTTACATGCTCCAAAACTCCTTATTAAAGTTAAATGGCATAAACCTCCAATGGAATGGTATAAACTAAACATTGATGCAGGCTTCCATAAAGACGTGCAAAAATGTTGTTTAGGTGGAGTCATCAGAAATGCCAAAGGTGACTGGATTGTGGGTTATTACAAATGTACTAATGCATATGGCTGTCTTCAAGCAGAAATAAAGGCTCTATTAGAAGGACTAAGAATAGCCTATGAGTGGGGCTTGTTTCCACTTCAAATTGAAACGGATTCCACGGTGGTGATTCTAGCAATACATCAAGGTAACCGCCTATATACTAACATTTTATTAAAATGCAGGTTGTTAATGCACCAAGGGAAGTAGGTAATACTCAAGTACTAATTCCGGCAAGGGAATAGGACTGCTTACCAGCTAGCATACATGGAATTTGCTAATACAAGGAAGAAGAAGAAAGTTTTTGTTGCCCCACCTGAAGAAGTGAAAACCCTAGTACAAAATGATGTGTTAGAACAATTTGTTTTTGAAAAACTATTATCGTATGATGCTTATAATTTGTTAGCAAGCCTAGATAACTATAGTGTCCTATGTGACACTAACTACAAGTCCCATGCAATGAATGTTCCGTAACATTTAATATATTTACTTCATGTTTGCTAAAAAAAAAAACTCTTTATCTCCAATTAATGAATGAAAACTTCTTAACAAAAACCTCATTTGATTTTGAATTGCACTTGCAATGAGGTCATTTCCTTATGTCATTGATGAAGTTATATAGAGATGCTTTTATCATTTAAGAATCTCTTTTTTCAACTATTCTTTGCTCAAGGACCAAGAATAAATTTTAATTAGGGGAATCCAGTTCTTTTTCCACTAAAATAAGTGTAGATAATATGAGTGGCAAAATTAACCAATAAAAATATGACTCGCCCAAATTTGGACCGTGGGCATATTTTCAGAACGGTTCAATTTGGACATAGCTCAAGTCCAACATTAACCAATGAAAATAGGGGGAAATTCAAAAATAGTCAGATTTATAAGTGGTCATTCAAAAATAATTACAGTTTCAAAAGTAATCAAAATTTAACTATTTTTCATGTAGTAATAAATATGAACAAAAATTCTCCAGAATAATATACTGGCGTTCCAGTATAATATACCGGTCCAGCATAATATGCTGGAAGTTCATACACATGTGCACAAATCTCCAGTATATTATGCTGGAACTTTCCGTGTTGCAGTAAAATAGTGGCTAATTTTCAATGACTTTGCAAACACTTGCTATTTTTGAATGACCAGTCCGAAAGCTGGCTAGCCCATGCTATTTTTACATAAAAATATGACTCGCCCAAATTTGTGCCAGGCATATTTATATTGATTCAATTTGGACAAGTTAGTCCATCTAAAACTATATTAAATCGTGACCATTTTTTTTTTTTCTGATGGGGGGTGTGGGGGGGTGGGGGGGAGGAGCTCAATTTGCTTATAAATATGTTTTTTGCATAGTTGGGAATTACCATACTCTTCTAATATCTTCAACAAAATTGGCAACATGGCTGTGACATATTCTTTATTTAAGTTTGTTATCCTCTTCACCACTCTCCTTACGGCAACTGCAGGTAATGACTTACTTTTCCCTTTTGTTTGTGTTTGGTTCTTTTAGGTGTTACGTTTATACATAAGAAAACAATTGCATAGAAATGTGTATATATATATATGATTATTAACATGATGTTGGTTGTGATCGAAATTTTTATGCGTGCGAACAGTTGATTTGTCTCGAAACTCAATGATGACGATGGGAGGCTTGCCGCTATCTATATCAATGATGAAATTGAAACTAAATCAAAATGAAGAGGAGACTTGCGGGAGAAAATGCAGTTCTCACGCAGAATGCTCCGATGGTTGGATATGCAGGTGGTGTTGGTGGCATTATCAGTTGAACTATGATCGATATGATTATCATTGTAGCATGTTACCAAACTAAAGAACATTGCGACGAGTTTAAGAATATGGTCCATGAGTTAATACCTAAGAGTGATATGCTGGAAGCACAGAGAACGTTCGTTTGTTGATATTATTATTAGTATTTCGATAAGTAATACTATAATTAGATCCTTGTATATGCATAATTAAAAAGTGCTAACATAATTATGTACTACCTTAAATACTCATTTTGCATGTGTTATTAGAATAAGAGTGCTAAATATACTTCAATGGTCGTATATGCAAAAGCTAGGAATTATCTATGTATAACATAAAGAACTACCTTTGTTTACCAGTCCAATGTTACGTGTAATATTGGAAACTTATGTGAATAAACTTTTCCTTATTTGTCTAAGTATTACAGAGAAACAACATATTGTATGAGGTTATTCTCTCAACATTTTTGCTATACTCCCTCGGGTAAGTTTTGCGTACACACTATCTTTTACAGACTTCACTTGTAAAATTTTACTGGATTGTTGTTGTTGATGTGTCTCTCAACGTTTTTTTATTATCTTTTATGTAATCTTTGTGTTTTATCAAACATCGCAAATCTCAAAAGATTTGCTTTTCTGAAATAAAAAAAAAAAAAGTGTTTTTAGTTTTAGCTTCTCAAAAGCTTAGCCAAAGAAGCAATAAATCATGTCATTTATAATTAATTCTGGACATGTGATTTAAATGACATGTTAACTATAAATCAGACATGCAGAATTAATTATAAATCAGACATCCAGAGCTATAAATCATGTAACCTTCTATATTATATACTATATAATGTCTATTTTTACCTAGATATATATTATACAATGCAAGTACAAGAAGCAACAAGTATAATTAACTCAGAATGTCCGACTTAAAACATATTTTTCTTTAGATATTTAGTACTACTATTCGATATTTACTAACTCGACTGATCAATGGGTCATGTACGCCCATTAAAGTGGTTAAAACACTTTCTACTGATAAATTCTTCAGTCTCAATATTCCAATCTGCAATCTCTTATTAAGAGTGAAGGAAAATTTCAAAACAAAATTCCAATACTCAAGATTTCATTTGCAAGGAGGTTATTTCCATGGGTAATAAATGAAGTTATAAACAGATAGATGCTTTATCATTAAGGAATCTCTTTTTTAACTATTCTTTTGTCCAAAGACAAGAGCAAGACTACTTTAAATAAGGGGAATCTAATTCTTTTTCAAATGAGGTAAATGGATATCTGGTAACTCTTTAATTAATTTATAATATTATTAAGTATAATCCACTATTGTATATTAAAGTGAAAGGTAAATATCAGTATCACTAGCCTACAGTATTCATAATTTGCTAATAAATATAACTTTAGCTAGCAAGCAATTACCATGTTTAACCAAAAATTGGGATTTTGGTCAAAGCTTGTTTTAAGAAAAACTCGGGTTACTGATAATCAAATAAAAATAGGAATAATTGATGTAAAAAATAGCTGAGTAGAAAGTAAAGTAAATCAGTATATTCCAATAGTATTTCTTGTCTTTTACAAATATTCAGCCCTCACCTTTTATTGTTATTTCTAAGTAATATATTTTTCTCCTTTCATAATGGAGTCATTATGGACAATTAATGACATTTAATGTAATGTTATAATTGGCAATCATAACTGATTCAATACATATTCCATTTTCCGCAATTAATGTCTATTAATTACCAGTAATACATATTTATACCCCTTTTGCTATTTAGGTTCATTCTTCTGATGTGACTTCCGAATATTAAGATGTTTGAGTAACTATCCTATCTGGTTTTCTTTGATCTCTGTCCGTGCCTGTTGAAGCTCGTGCCTCTTCAACTATTCTTTGCCAACTGTCATCCGTTGACCAGTCCACGTGTCATGACGTGTGACCTTATAATTAATTCTATATATGAACTCATTTTTTTCCAATACAAATAGTCCCCCCACTTGCCATTTATTCATCAATAGAATATTTGGGAAGTGGATCTAATTAAAGTGGGAATATTTGCCTCCATTAATTTTTCTCTGGAACTGATGCTTCATATGTCACTTCCATTTAATGTTCGTGGCACGTGGCATCTCCGGATTGGTTCTGTAAATTTTCAGCGCCTTTTATGGCTTTTTTACGGCTTTATTAATTATGAAGCGACAACTTCCATCATGTCGTTTCCATCATTACACATTTTCCTTTGACGGTTTCTTCTGAGCATAAATATAACTTTTCGTCTTCGTCTTTCTTATAAAAAGTTTAGAATATTCAGTTCTTGTTTTGTTCTTCCTCGTACTACTATGTCTTCTTCAAACCCTAACCCTCGAAGAGTCCCCATTGTTGATAACATTCCTCTTGCTCCTGTTAGAAGTAGGAGAGGAGGAAGACTCTGTAGTTTAGGGTCTTCATCATTACATGGCTCTTCTATTCCTTCAGTGAGTTTTACTCCACCTTCTAGAACTAGATGTTCTCTTTTCCAAAGGTCTTCATAAGAAATAAAGACTCTAATGAACCTCTTAGTGAGCCTTTGGTAGACGAAATTATCCCTGGTGAATTATCTTTTTATACCGACAAAGAATCAATCAAAAACCAAGTTTCTTCTATGTTCTCTTTAGATCGTGCTGATATTTAACCATCTCAAATCACTGAAGATCTGATCTCTGTTGTTCATAGGGATTGCCATTGTAGGCACGGTTTCCCCATTATAATTCCCAATGCAAACCAAAGGATTACATCTTACTTGACTGGTTTTTCTTTCGTAAATACATACCCTTTTACACTGAATTTCAAACCCCCTATTGATCCAGTTATCATCAAATTTTGTTGTTTTTTCGATGTTTTTAGGACAAATTGGCCCCTCGTGTGGAGGGTTGTTGCTTGCTTGAGGCATTTAGCCAATATGGTTGGTTTGCCTTTTACTTTCTTTCATCTGATTCATCTCTACTCTCCTAAACTTTTCCGCCAAGGGGGTTTTACTTTAGTAGCGAGAAGTAAGAGAGTGCTGGTTAGCCCCGAGGATGATAAAGACCATGGCTGGTATGTTAGGTTTGTTGCTACCCCCAATGTTGATCTAGTGGGTCAAGAAAATGTCCCATTTCCTGAGAATTGGAATTTTGCACGTAAGTTTTTTATTTTACAACTTTTTCTACCTTTTTCTCAATTTTGCGTGCTACCATTTTAAATTTTTCATCTTTTCAGCAACCATGGGAACTGTTGATGAGATTCCCAATTTTCATGGTTGGGTAGGATAGTTATTGAATGTTGCTCTGATGGAAGGTAGATCTTGGAAAAACCTTTCACATCAGTTTGGTTGGAAAGTGAAGACTCATGGTAAATGCTTTTTCATATCTTCTTCAAACTTTCATTCACTTTTTCCTTTGGAATTTATTTTGATCCTTCTTTTTATCAGGATTTCTATTCGAGGCATAAGTATTGATGTTGTTGTAGCTTCCAGAGTTTCTTAAAAAAGAGCTCAAGAGATAATTTTGGGTTCTTCATCGAAAAGGAAGGTTGTTGCAGTCCAAGATTTCAAAGAGGAGGAGGAACAAGATAGGGTTTCTTTGATAAAGAGGTCGCGAGCTAGAAGACACATCTTTTCAGACGATGAAGCGTCCCCTCCCCATTTTGTTCCTATTACTGAGCCGGCTGAAGCCACCATGGTAATCTCTGATGATGACACTCCTGCGACAGCTCGAGACTCTACTGATCAGCTCTTTACTCGTGGGTTTGATAGTGACAATTTGGGTTTAGTTTCTGATGAAGTTCCCCTTGTCTCATTTACCATGCCTCTTCCCGTGACATCTTTTTTACCAGTTGTAACTGTTACCATTGCTACTCCGCCCCAAGCTGTTTTGACTTTTTCCATAGTTTCCCCTACTATTGTTCCTCATACTGAGGACGGTTCCTCAAGTGGAAGTGGATCTATGAAGAAAATTATCATCGAGGTTCCTGCCGATGGTAACCTTTTGAGAAAATTAGGTCGGGTTGATGTGTGGTTGAAACCTCTGATCGGTGCAGTTGAGAAATCCAAGCTCGAGAGTCACAACTATTTGACTTGGATGAATGACATAGTGATATCATTATTAAAGGTATTTGTTCCTTTTCATACTTTATTATATCCTTTTTCTATTAAGGTTCTTACTCCTTTTTTTAGATCAATCTTTTTGGCGTGGAAATAATGAAAAGGATTTCCAATACGGAGCAGTTAATGCACGATTATCAAATTGAAGCAGATAACTGGAAAGAACAATATGAAAGCCTTCAAATTTTTATAGAAGCATTAGAAGAAAACAAGTGCACCTTAGAGCAGTAGTTGAAGGTTCTGACTTCAGAGTTAGCAATTGAGAAGGCTTCCTCAAATCAAGTGGACAAAGATAAAAATCTCCTCGAGACATCTTTTTTCTGAGCAACACTCCAAGGCCAGTGAAGAGATTAGAGAATTGAAGGCTTTGCTAAGTGAGAAAGAGGTTTACGCCGGTGAACTCGTGCAAACACTTACTTAGACCCAAGAAGATCTCCGTGAGTCTTCTGATAAGGTCAGTTTTTTAGAAAGTTCACTCGCTCCTCTGCAAGCTTCTTATGATTCTACCTTGGCTGAGAATGAAAAGCTCAAAAATGAGATTGATCAATGGGGGAGAGAGTATGAGATTCTTGAGGACAAGACTGCTATTGAAGTGAGTTGGGAGATTTTAAACACATGCCATGAGACCCTTGTGGAAGCTAGCCAAGAAGATTTCAACTTGGATGCTGATTTAGCCAAGATAAAGATACTATTGAAAAAACTCAGCAAGGCCAAGACTTTCCTTCTCCCATGGCTGATACTCCCGAGCATGTTGAAGATGATATGGGTACAGTGAATGTTCAAACTCCTTCAAGCCAACTCGAACCTTCTGCTGCTAGTGATACTGCTTTACATCCTTCTTCAGCCCTTCAATGAAAGTTTATGAAATGTGACTTCTCTTTTTTTTTTGGTGGAATGTGGTTTTAACCCCCGGTCCCATTTGGGGGTTTAGTTTTTTGAAAATGACAAGTCCCCAGACCTCTTTCGGGGCATTTTGCATAAACGACAAATAGTTTATTAGTAGGTTCATACTTAATTTAAACTTTAATATTATGAAGTTTGTTTGTTCAACTTAATTGTCTTGAGCTTCTGTTTTGCTCATTTTTGCCTTTATATTCAAGGCTCATTTGTTAATTCGTGAGTTTTTGCCTTACCCTTTTTTTAATTTTATTTTTTCTTTCTAAAATGCTTTGTTAGCTTCATGGATATCTGAATCAAATATGAATTTATAAAAAGAGGACACTTTTATATTCGACACTTAATGAAGAAGATGTCTCAACTTTATAACGGTGTAAATGTACGATAAAAGTAATAGGAACACACATGTTTCTTGAATTAACTTTGATAAAGTTTTCATTTAAACTTTGTCAAGTCTAAATAACATCTTACATGCATTTAAATAATTTCTATAACTTTTTCATAATTTTTTTCTTTATAACAGATTTGAAAAAAAGGAAATAAAATCCAAGGGTCTTTTTATAAACCATCTCTATACATTGCCTTTAACCTAGAGATCATAAAATTTTAAAATCTATAAGGTTTTTTGACTGGCTTTGTATTATTGGCTCATAACTTCACTCTGAACTTGATTCATTCGATGAGAAGACTTTTGAGCTTTGACTTGAACTTTGACTATTCTCAGTCTTCTTTGCCTTCTATATACATATATTATATGTATATTATGTAGTCCCACAAGTGTTTGAGCTTTGAAGTATGAAATCTCGAGCACTTGATAATTCTTCTCATGCGGTCCTTTTCCTGAAAAGGAAAAAACAAACGGGACTCAGAGGTACAATATTAGATGAAGACTGCTTAACCCTTTTAAATTTCTATCAGAATAGTTATGACCCTAGACCGAGAATTATATTCTTTTCTGCGTGTCTTACAGGTAGTAATTTTTTTTCTATCATCTAAAATCGTTATTAAGATTTAAAAAATTTAAAAATAATAATAATTGATAGGGATACCTGCCCGTGGGTACTTCTTTTCCTTAGAAATAATATCTCTACAAATGAACATCATTCCAATTTGAGGGTAGAATCTTGCCATCCAATGTTTCAAGCTCATATGCTCATTTTCCTGCGATTCCATGAACCTTGTAAGGTCCTTCCCAAGTTGGACTTAACTTTCCTACATTAGCTTCTTTTGTGGATTGGGAAACTTTCTTAAGTACGAAGTCCCCAATCTTAAAGTATCTGAGACGAGCTTTTCGGTTATAGTATCATTCAATAACTTGTTTTTGTGCTACCATCATTATTAACACAGCTTCCCTATTTTCTTCAAGTAAATCCAGGTTTATTCGCATTTCTTCTTCATTCGATTGCTTGTGTATATCTCATGCTTGACTCTCCTATCTCAATTGGGATTAATACTTCAGATCCATATACAAGAGAGAATGATGTTTCCCCCGTTCTTGTTTTGGTGGTTGTTCGATAAGCCCACAAGACTCCAGGTGACACCTCTAGCCAATTGCCTTTAGATTCCTCCAACCTTTTCTTCAAATTGTTGATGATGACTTTATTCGTTGATTCAGCTTGTCCATTACCTACGGGATGGTAAGGAGTTAAAGTAATCCTTCTAATTTGCCAACTCTAAAAAATTTCTATGATTTGCATGCCTATGAATTGTGGGTCGTTATCACATACGATTTCCTTTGTTACGCCAAATCGGCATATCATGTTTCGCCAAATGAAATTTTTGACCTCTTTTTCTCGCACCTGTTTAAAGGCTCCTGCTTCTACCCATTTAGTAAAATAATCAGTGAGTACCAATAAAAACCTTACCTTGCCCTTGGCTTCCGATAATGGTCGCACGATATTCATCCCCCACTTCATAAAAGGCCACGGGGAAATGACTGAATGTAGCAATTCAGCAGGTCTATGCATGTTATTACCATATCTTTGGTACTTATCACATTTAGCCACGAAATTTTCCGCGTCTTCTTCCATTTTGGGCCAATAATAACCGGCTCTAATTATGGTTTTTATTAAATATCTTCCTCCTGTGTGATTTCCACAATGTCCCCCGTGTACTTCCCTCATCATATATTCTGTTTGAGAAAGTCCGGGGCATCTTTCTAGAGGACTACCGAATATTTTACAATAAAGATTATAGTATCGAACAGCTTTTTTACGAAGTACTTGAGCCTTTTTTCTTATCTTTAGGTAATATTCCATGCTGCAAAAAAGTGATAATATCGTTCCTCCAATCCCAAGTTAAATTATTGACATTTACCTCATTTTTGTCTTGATCAAGTACAAAATGAAATAAGTGATTTACAGAAGCATTTTCATTATTTGTTACTTTTGCAGCAGATGCAAGATTAGCTAGGGTGTCTTCCTCGACATTCTCTTCTCTTGGTATCTGCACAACCTTCCAGGTCTGGAACTGCCTAACCAGATCACGCGCCTTTTCCAAGTACTGTTGCATTCTTGTCTTCCTGGCTGTGTAAGTCCCTAGCATTTGGTTAACTACGAGCTGTGAATCGCTTTTGATTACGACCTGTTCTATGCCAAGTTCACGTGCCAGTTCTAAACATGCAATCACAGCTTCATATTTTGCCTCATTATTAGTAATAGGGTGACATTTTATAGCTTGTCGTATGGTTTCTCCCGTAGGTGGTACCAAAACAATACCTAGACCTGCCCATTTTACATTTGAAGAATCATCTGTAAATAAAGTCAAGGTTCCTAAACTAGACCCATTGAATACATGTAGTTCTTTTTCCGCTTCTAGTTGCATCCTTTGGCTAAAATCTGCCACAAAATCTGCTAACACCTATGACTTTATTGCAGTTCTAGGTTGATACGTAATGTCATATTCACTTAGTTCTATGGCCCACTTGGCTAATCTACCTGATAACTCTTGTTTATGTAGTATATTACATAGGGGTAAGCAGTTACTACTAAAATGGGATGGCATTGAAAATAAGGTCGTAATTTCCTATATGCCATGATTAATGCAAGTGCAAGTTTTTCTAGATGAGGATATCGAGTCTCAACGTCTAATAATGATTTGCTAATGTAATAAATTGGAGACTGTTTACCTTGGTCTTCACGAACTAAAACAGCACTTACCACTACTTCTGAAACAACAAGGTAGATGATTAGTTTCTCCCCGTCTTTTGGCTTCGCAAACAACGGTAGATTTGACAAGTATACTTTTAAATTTTTAAGCGCTTGCTGACATTCCTCAAACCATTCGAACTGATCCTGCTTTTGCAAAGCTGAAAAGAACTTGAAATATTTTTCTGAGGATTCGAAAATAAATTTTCCCAAGGATGCTATTCTTCCTGTCAGTCTCTGTACTTATTTTTTACTTGTAAGTGTATTAGGAATTTCCTCAATAGCTTTAATCTGCGCGAGATTTACTTCAATGCCATGGTTAGAAACAAGAAATCCCAAGAACTTACCTGACATTACTCCAAATGCACATTTCTCGGGATTTAACTTCATGTTAAATTTGTGTAGAATCTGAAATATTTCAGACAAGTGTTTGATGTGATCCCCTGCATGTTGTGACTTGACCAACATATCGCCTATGGTGACTTCCATGGTTTTCCCTAAATGATCTTGAAACATTTTAGTCACCAACCTCTGATATGTGGCTCCAGCATTCTTGAGACCAAATGGCATCATTTTATAATAGTAAGTCCCCCTATCTGTTATAAATTAAGTTTTTTCCTCATCGAAGGGATACATTTTGATTTGATTATACCCTGAATACGCATCTAAAAAACTTAACAATTCGTGTCTTGCAGTGGCATCAATTAGTTGATCTATATGCGGTAATGGAAAAGAATATTTAGGACAAGCTTTGTTTAGGTCAGTATAATCTGCACAAACTCGCCACTTACCATTCTTTTAGGTACCACTACCGTATTAACTAACCAATTTGGATATTTTACCTCGCGGATGCACCCAATTTTTAAATGTTTCTGTACCTCATCTTGAATCACCTGATTTTTGAAAGATCCTTGCTTTCTTTTCTTTTTCTTGACAGGTGGTTATGATGGATCTTCATTCAACTTGTGGGTCATCACTTCCAGAGCTATCCCTGTCATATCAGAATGGGACCAGGCAAAACAATCCACATTAGTTTTCAAAAATTCAATCAACTCACCTTTTATCTCCTGACTGAGGTTGGCCCCAAGGTAGACTTTCCTCTCAGGACAGGGTGCGAATAATATTACTACTTCCAATACCTCAATCATCATTTTGATGTTTTCATTTTCCTCTGGCTCTTGTATGGTATCAGGCTTTGAATCTACATCTGTTTTTTCGTGTTTAGTTAAGGTTTGTGTTGTATCATCACTCCCCACTGTGAAGGAAATTTAATAACTTGGTGCAAGGTAGACGGCACAACATCCATTTCGTGAATCCATGGTCTTCTGAGAATCATATTGTAAGCCATGTCCATCTCTATGACTTGGAATTTTGTGTCTTTGACAACCCTTTCTGCGAACGTGGTGAGTACAATCTCCCCATTTGTTACAACGCTCGAGTTGTCAAAACTAGATAAAGTGTGCGCCTTGGGTATCAGCTTATCTTCAGCTTGTATTTTATTTACCACTCTTAATAGAATGATATTCACGGAGCTACCTAGATCATTCAAAACGCATTTCACATTAGTGTCATATACAAGTAAAGATATTACCAGTGCATCATTGTGTGGGGTTAGTACGCCATCTGCATCTGCATCATCAAACGTAATACTTTCTTCTTCCAAGATACGTCGAACTCACTTCCCATATGTGACTGTAATCTTTGAAACTTTATTGATTATTGTTATGCCATTGATTTCTTCTCCCCCACTGATGACATTAACTGTCCTTTTTGGTGAAGGAGGTTTTAGGGGATCCTGTCTGTTTTTCATATATGCCTGCTTTTCTTTATCACTAAATAATTCAGTTAGATACCCTAGTTTCAATAAATATTCAACTTCACCTTGCAGCAATCTACAATCTGCCATTTTGTGACCGTGATCGTGGTGAAACTCGCACCAATGATCAGGATTTTATCTGTTTGGGTTTGATCTTATTTCTTTTGGCCAGCATATTTTATCGCCCATACTTCTCAAAACAACTACCAACTCGGACGTGCTTACATTAAAATTGTAACCACCAATCTTTAACTTAGAGCCTCTATCATCACCACGTGTCTCTCGTGCATTTCGTTCTTTCCCAAACCTTGATGATGGGCCTGATTCTTTGTCTCTCGATCTATGATCATACCTTGAGTTATCCTGTTTTGAATGCGAGTCTCTTCCTGCGGGACCCATATAGGGCTCGTACCTGTTTTTACCAGATCCTTTTTCAGTATCAGCATACCTGGAATTTACCCTCTCCTCTTTTTGACACTGAATAATGATATCTTCTTCTATCCGCAGCTTCGTGTTATATCTGTTATAAACATCATTCCAAGTTGTTGCTGGAAATTCACGTAGACCTTTTTTGAGTCGTCTCCTGCTTTTGAACTATTCTTATTTAGATTACTCGTAAAAAGCCATAGCTGCCCAGTTATCAGGTACATGTGGCAGTGTTATCCTTTCACGCTAGAATCTATCTACGAACTCTCTGAGCAGCTCCGAATCTCCTTGCTTTATTTTGAAAATATCCTCCATTCTTCTTTCGACTTTTCAAGCTCCCGAGTGTGCTTTGATAAATGAATCTGCAAGCTCAGTAAAAGAATTTATAGTATTTTCTAGTAAAAGAGAATACCATGTTAATGCTCCCTTAGTGAGTGTTTCACCAAATTTTTTGACCAATACTGATTCAATTTCTTGTTTGGTCAAATCGTTGCCCTTTACTCTAGTTGTGACTGCAGTTACGTGGTCTCTTGGATCAGAGGTAACATCGTATTTTGGAATATCGGGCATCTTGAATTTCTTCGGAATCGATAGAGGAGCAGCACTTGGCTTCCAAGGTTGTTATGGATATTTGTCCATATCTATTCCTTTGATTATAGGTGGTACTCTAGGTATTTGCTCTATGCGGTCACTTTGCTCTTTAAGCTATTTCTGCAAGGTTAAAACTAAATTTTGTAAATCATAATTGACTATGTTACCTGGTTCTCCATCACAAGACTCGCTGGGAGTTTCCCCACCGCCTGAATTAACGAGCCCGGAATGAGGGTTTTCCAAAGTATTATTGTTTGGAGTTGGTGTTGGTGGCGCAACTAGTAACTGGTTGGCGAAAGCCTCAAGTGCTTTGCTGACTTGTTGAGCGATTAACTTTTGCAAAGCTTCGTTGATTGCCTCGTCATTTTTCAATTGAGCATTTGCATTTGATTGAGATCCATCAGGAGTTCCTTCTCGAGAATGTCGAGGAGAGTTTCGTGGGGAAGGGATCGGGGTACGATCATCTTACAGATTCTCCTGGAGTTGACAGTCTCTTTGATTGTTGTCATTGACATTTGACATGATTGATTTGACAAAAAGGTTAATTTAGGAAAGAGTGGATTATTAGATTCTCGGTAACGAAACCAATTTGTTTAACCAAAAATTGGGATTTTGGTCAAAGCTTGTTTTAAGAAGAACACGGGTTACTGATAATCAAATAGAAATAGGAGTAATTGATATAAAAAAATAGGTGAGTAGAAAGCAAAGTAAATGAGTATATTCCAATAGCATTTCGTGTCCTTACAAATATTCAGCCCTCACCTTTTATAGTTATTTCTAAGTAATACTTTTTTCTCCTTTCATAATGGAGTCATTATGGACAATTAATGTCATTTAATGTAAAGTTATAATTGGCAATCATAATTGATTCAATATAGATTCCATAATATTTTTCGTAATTGATGCCTATTAATTACCAATAATACATATCTATACCCCTTTTGCAATTTAGGTTCATTCTTCTGATGTGAATTCCGAATATTAAGAGGTTTGAGCACCTATCCTTTCTGTTTTTCTTTTATCTCTGCCCGTGCATGTTGAAGCTCGTGCTACTTCAACTATTCTTTGTCAACTGTCATCCTTTTACAGTCGACGTGTCATACATATGAACTTAATTTTTCCCAATACATACCATACTCTTCTACTCTACATCTTCAAGCTAATAGCATTATCGACATGGCTATAAGAAGTTCTTTACTTAGGTTTGCTATCTTCTTCTCCGTTCTCCATACATCAACTGCTGGTAATGATTAGGGGTGTACATGGACCGGGTTGGTTCGGATTTTATTAAAACCAAATCAAACCAACAATGACTTAGTCTTCTATGTCTTTTTCCTCTCTATTTTCTTGTTCTCATTAGAAAAGATCTTATTCTTTGATTTCTATTATTGTTGTTTCTTTTGCTTCGATTATCTTAGTATCTTATTATTGTTACGGTTTGCTATATATTACTGCTTCTTTTTTCGCATTTTTTTTAGCTGAGAGTCTATTAGGAAAGAGCCTCTCTACCTTCATATGATAGGGGTAAGGCATGCGTACACACTATCCTCCCCAGCATGGCACGAAAAGAAAATCCTATTTTGATAAGACTTGATCTGAATCGTAGTTCAGATTTAAGTTGGTTTAGTGACGGCGACCGCAAAAGTCACCAATGGGTCAGTCTTTTAGTTCTCCTAGATTAGAATATCAAAGGAGGACGTTGCAGATGCTCCGGGCGGACACGATCGGAAAATACTGTACATGTACCTCTATATTTTATATTTTGGATCTCCTTGACACAGCCCGATCAAGGGGATTCAAAACCTCTATAAGGTTGCTGGTTCAATTCCTACTGGCCACAATCTTGAACCCGTTTAGCAAAAATCTTGCCTCTGCCACTGTTCCCCAGACCCCACTTATGAATTACACTGAACTTGTTATTGTTTCTATTAGAAAAGATTATTACATAGACATGTATATAAGATTATTAACTTGACGTTGGTTATTATCGAAATATTATGCAGTTGATATGACTCGGACCTCACAGATGAAAGCAATGGCAATTGGAACAGGCTTGCCACTATCTATATCAATGATAAAAATGACATTAATTCCAAATGACTTTTTTAATTGAACTTGTGACAGAGAATGCAGTTCTGATGCAGATTGCTCAGATGATGTACTATGCAAGACATGTTGGTGGCATTATCAGCCATATACTGATGATTATTATTATCATTGTAGTATCTTGCCCAATTGAAGAACGTTGCGAAGTTTAAAAATATCAGATCTACAGATTTATTTATGGCTAAGCACTACTACAAATACTTGTGTATTGGGCAAAGGGTCAAAATTGTCCCCTCTACTATTTTTTATTGGTTGCTTGTGCCACCCGTTACACTTTTCGGCAATTCTCGTCCCTACCGTTAATAAAGTTTGAAAAAATACCACTAACCCTAACATTTTGACATTGTGGCAGCTGACCACATTAATTTTATCCAAGTCAGCTGACATGTCAGCTGCCATATCAACGGTCCCACCAAATTAAAACCCCACAACATCCATTTCATTCCCGTCTCCCACGAATTAGAGTTTCAGACGACCCCAATTCTTTTCCCGAGTCTTCAATGTCGCAAGGCAGACGTTCTTCCCAAATTAGGTATCGTTGTGGCATCTTTGCAAACCACTTCACTTCAATGACTCCATTAAACCCTGGAAGGCAATTTTTTAAATGTCTGAAGCCTAAAGTTAGTGATTGTGTAACAAAAGCTCTAAATTATTATCTGTTTGCTCTAAATTATAGTCTAATAATAACGATCTTAGTTTATTCTCTAGTTTTTTTTTTGTCTTTGACGAATCGTTCTTGTGGTTTTGAATGGGAAAATAAAATCTCGTTGAACATTGATTTGGTTATAACTAAAGATATAACATCGTCTTGGGAAGCGATTAAAATGATAGAGATAAATTCAAAGAAGAATTAATTGCCATGATGTGGTACTGGTGCAGGAGAGGGAGATCTGGGTTGTTCATCATCAGCTTCATCAAGTAAAGTTCTCTTCCTCTTTGTCTGCTTACCCATTTTCTTTCCTCCAATGGGCTGCTTTCCTTCAGAATGCTATTAGTAAGACAGAAAGTTTTGATTAGATGTCGAAACAGAAAGAATGATAGAAAAAGTTATGGTATTGATTACATTTACACACCCTCTAGCATTGTGTCCAGGTTCACCACAATTGTTACATATCATTACTCTCCATTTCCTTGACTGAGACCATTGTCCTTGCCTATTAATTTCCTTATTTTTCTCTTGTTATCTTAAACTTTGGTCTCCCAGTCATCTTTATCAAAGTAGGTGGAGCCATTTATTGTGAAGACCGTTGTCCTTGCCTATTAATTTCCTCATTTTTTACGTTCATTAATCATATTCATCACCTTGATTCTAATATCCGCAAGCATCTTAATGATTGGCTTGTGTCTTGCTTGCAAGATCCAAAGTAAATGCAGGTGAAACAGGGGACCAAATAACAACAAGTCAGCTATTAACAAATAGATCAAATCCTTTTTTAGTTAAAAAACCCTAACCGATCATTCTTTTAAAAACAAAAGGGACCACACATACTTGAAATCCTAAACAAAAGAAAGTTCTTCTAAAATAAGTACCAAATATCATCAATTTCACCAATATACCCTAACCGACCAATAGAATCAGATAAATAATTAGGGTATAAAGGTGAAAGTCACATGCAAACACAAACAACGACAAAAATATAGTCAAAGAAAAACCCTAAATGACAAATCACATATCTGAGACAAAAAAAATTCTAAACCACGAAGCATAGTCTAAAAACCCTAACTTTAACATAAAAGCAATGCGAACCCTAAGACAAAAATGCTTTATTTATAAACAACAAGCATATGAAACTAGTAGAAAAGTTTAGATTTTGGGGAAAAATCTTACCTTGGACAGCGTTAAATACTGGAAAAAGAGAATTTTCTTTTGAACCTTCTACACTCTTCTCTCTCGTTTCTATTGAACGGATGCAGACCAAATAATCCTTTTTGTTAATTTGGACGGGTTTATCTTATTTATTTAGTGGGCAAACGGGTCACAGGTCACAGGTGGAAGACGGGAATGAAATGGATGTTGTGGGGTTTTAATTTGATGGGACCGCTGACATGGCAGCTGACTTTGATAAAATTGATGTAGTCAGCTATCACAGTGTCAAAACGTTAGGGTTAGGGGTATTTTTTCAAACTTCATTAACGATAGGGACAAGAATGACTGAAAAATGTAACGGGTGGCACAAGTAACTAATAAATAATAGTAGAGGGACAATTTTGACCTTTTTCCCTTGTGTATTTGCATGACTTTAGACTTAAGAGTGCAAAAAATACTACTTCAGAGATTGTATAATAATATGCATGAATTAAGAGTGTGAATTATATGTGAATAAACCTTTGTGTAAAAGGATTATAATGCTCGTATTTGCACATGTTAAAGAACTCCTGTTTACCAATCTCATGTTGAAGGAAAACGCGATAGTCTAACCACAGTAGATATCGCATAAATTATAAAACAAGAACTAACTTGTTCGTGTAAAGCGGAAGCGAAAGACGGATGAACTATGGTTTGAATCACTGGTCGGTGGTGGTTGTCACGTTGTGACAGAGCAATCCATATATCACAATCTAAAGCTAACTGTAATAGAGAGAGAAGAGCGTAGAAAAATATTGCAGAGAGAATGTTTATTGTACATAGTAAATATACTTATATAGGGAATATTAGGGTTAACTAATAACCGTATTGGGCCTTAAAACACCCTTATGGGTGGACCCATTTTCCTACACATGTTATGTGTAATAGACTGATGAACCGCGGTTGGAATCACTGGTCGGTGGTGGTTGTCATGTTGTGATGGGTCAATCCCCTATATCACAAAATATAAACCCTAACTGAAATTGAGAGAGAAGAGCGTAGAAAAATATTGAGAGAGGGTGTTTTATTGTACACAGTAAGTGTACTTATATAAGGAATATTATGGTTAACTAATAACACTATTGGGCCTTAAAGCACCCCTTATGGGGGGGCCCATTTTCCTACACATGTTACCTGTAATATACGGATGAACCACGGTTGGAATCACTGGTCGGTGGTAGTTGTCACATTGTGACGGAGCAACCACTATAGCACAATCTAAATCCTAACTGGAATTGAGAGAGGAGAGAGTAGAAAAATACTGCAGAGAGGGTATTTTATTGTATACAGTAAGTATTTTATATAGGGAATATTAAGGTTAACTAATAATGCTATTGTGCCTTAAAGAACCCTTTATGGGTGGACCCATTTTCCTACACATGTTATGTGTAATAGACGGATGAATCACGGCTGGAATCATTGGTCGGTGATGATTGTCACGTTGTGACAGAGCAACCCTTATATCACAAGCTAAACCCTAACTGGAGTTGAGAGTGAAGAGCCTAGAAAAATACTGCAGAGAAAATGTTTTATTGTACACAATAAGTATATTATATAAGGGAATATTACTAATGACGCTATTGGGCAAGAAGCACCCCTCGTGGGTGGACCATTTTCCTGCACATGTTATGTGTAATAGACGAATAATACGTGAAAAAACTATTATTTTGTTAGTATTACGAAGGAACAATACATTATATAGGTGGCCGAGTTTCATTTTATAGTAAATTTTATAAGGTTATTCTTTTGATATTTTTATATTTTACGAGCCATGTAATCATTTTGTCTTCGTAATTGGTATGCTTTTGTTTATTGTCTAATTTATCATCGTTCAAATTAATTTTTGCATATTCCCGTGGTATCAAATGGAGAGCGCTTCAAATTCGATATGGCAAGAACTTCTTGATATTAAAGTAAAATTAAAGTGGGATGGAAAATAGTCGTAAAAGATTAACTAAATAAAAACTCTGCTGAAGAAGGAGAAGGGGGCTTATTTGAAATCAATAAGGAGTAGTTTTATAAATAAAAATTATTGATAAGCATATTATTGTCTAGAAAGAATTAAATATTTTATGGTTCTGCTTCTATTTCTGCGAAGAAGCTATTTCCCGCAACAGAAAAATAGTTTATCGTTGCTTAAAAGGCATATATAATTTTTCTTTAATCTGGACAAACATCTCAAATCTCAAAACAAAAAAAAAGGTGTTTTTAAATTTAAAATTGGAACCCTGTGCATTCATATTAACCAAGATTTTTAAATCATATAATTTCCTAAAATTATAACACTAAGGTAATGAACAAAAACTTTACAACACAACAAACACGGTTCTGATTTTCATTTGCAATGAGATCATTTCCGGATGTACGTAATGAATGAGTTTTTTTTACAGATAAATGTTTTATCATAAAAGAATCACTTTTAATTATGGGCATCTAGTTCATTTCCCACTAAGGTAATAAGTTGATAATAATATATTTAAACTAGATTATATAGGATGCCGAGGTTCTATTTGAAAACAGCCTCTCTATCCTAGGGTAGGGGTAAGGTCTGCGTACACACTACCCTCTCCAGACCCTACTAAGTAGGATTATACTGGGTTGTTGTTGTTGTTGTGTTATATAGGATTTTAAATCTCTAGTGGATGTTCAACCACAGGCTCACTTTCGTTACAAGCATTAGGGGTGTACATGGATCGGGTTGGTTCGGCTTTTATCAAAATCAAACCAAACCAACTATATCGGTTTGGATTGGTTCGGGTTTGTCGAGTTTTTCGATTTTTGGGATTTTTTTATTAAATGAATATTATTTCAATATTACTTTTTTAAAGTTATTGATAAAGTTTTGATAAGTGGACATATGTTTAGTAAAAATTTTAAAAAAAAATTGATAAACATATGGTCATATGGGAGATTTTTTTTTGTTAATAACACGCGATAGTTATTTTCTTAGTCGCCCAACAATAACTTTTTTTGATGTATGCTTTCGAGGTAATTTAATAATTAAACATAAAAATCAATATGATACCAAAATAATAATATATTCTATTTAATTCTAAATTATCGAAATTATAACATTTCAAATTCGAAAAAGATATAAGGAATCTTGATATATGAATATGAAAGAACAAAGAGATGATTGACACATTTCAATAACGTATGTTATAACACTTGATAAAAAAGTGATATACCTCACTATTTAAAATAAATAAAAATAAGTGCACTTCATATTTCTATGACATATTACATCCCATGAGATAACCCCAAATATTTCTAGACATTTGTTAACAAAAGATTCTATATAAAGTATTAATTTTTTTTTTTTTGTGTGTGTATATATATATATGTGTGTGTGTGTCGGTTTAGTTCGGATTTTTTTACTCAACACCAAACCTAATCAGGTATTTAATCAGTTTGGTTTGACTTTTCGATTTGGTGCGATTTTCCGGTCGGTTTGAATACCCGTAACAAGCATCATTATACTTTAATGAATGTATAAATAATAACGTTTTACCTAACAATTACACCTATATATGATGAACAATAACCAAAAACAACTTCTCTAAGAAGACTTTGTTAAAAGAAAAGGAAAATAATCGAAATTGCCTCCGCACTATTTGAAATTGTACAATTTTATTCGTTATAACACTTTTGATCCATTCATATTAGAAAATCGTGCATATTTTCCTTGCTAAGGAAAGTCAAAGTTGCTCTATTTCGGATAATAGACCAAGTTTGACCCTTTTTCTTTTAAAACAAAACTAAGCATGATCAATAACAACAACAACAACAACCCAATATAATCTCATAAGCGGGGTCTGAGGATGGTAATATGTACGCAGGCCTTATCCCTACCCCGAGGGGCAGGGAGGCTATTTCCAGGAGACCCTCGGCTCAAGACAGCAACAAGAGACGATATATTAGTACTATCAATAGACTCACACTAAAATAACATAAAATACATAACATAACATAGCATAACAGAATAACAGCAATACAAGAAATATAGGAAATATGAAAAGGATGGAATGTATACTAGTATCCAACAGCGAAATCTCTGCATCAGTAGCTGATCAGTAGCATCATAAGAGTAACTCCTAACTGGCTAGTCTCACTTTAATGCGCTGTAGAAATATCCACAACTTCCCCCTAACCTACAACTTTAATGCTCGACCTCCACAATTCCCTGTCAAGGGTCATGTCCTTAGTAATCCTAAGACGCATCATGTCCTGCCTGATCACCTCTCCCCAATACTTCTTAGTACTTCTTAGTACACCTCTCCCCAAAACTAAGCATGATCCTTTCCTAAATATATTTTTTTATTAATTAATATGCGAAGAACTTGTGAAAAGATCAGTCAAAATGTCTTTGCATCAAGGTAAAAAAAGGTTATCTAATGAGAATATATTTATTTCCTTTGGATATATTCAATAACCTCTTAATTAATTTATAATATTAAGTATAAACCACTGTTGCAAATTGAAGTGAAATGTCAATATCAGAATTCACTGGTTTTGCTTATAAATGTGAATCTATCAAAAAAGTAAGGAATTACTCTATTAAACTACTAGTCTACAACAAATTGGCAACAATGAATGTGAAACATAATTTACTTAAGTTTGCTACATAACTACAGCAATATTGAGTAAACTCTGCATTTATGCAAGCGCTTAAAATAAAAAGCAGTTCGGTGTATAAATCATCCCGCAATATTCACGTAGGATTGGGGAAGGCCCGCACCTTCAAGGAGTGTGATGTAAACATCCTACCTTACCACAAGCATTAGTGGCTGCTTCCGTGGCTAACAAGGTAAAAAATTAATTTGTGGTTCTAAAAGCTATAGTTCTTGAGGGATAATGGAAACAAGAAGCTCAAGAAATCTATTATACCGAGTAAAAGGGCAACCGGGTGGATTAACGAAGGATTCAAATACCCCGAAGAATAATTTTAGGCACAAGCGAAAAATTTAGCAAAAGCTATATAGAAGAAATTTATTAAACTAGGGAGAGAACTTGGTAGGAGATTTTTTCACAACTCATAAACTCTTTAATCTCTCTACAAGAAAAAACAAGTTATGAATTAAAATTGGTTAAACAAAGCCTACCTAGATATGAATTAAATAAACTACCAAATATCAAATCCTAGACAATTTAGGAATACTAATTAATCTGGGTTTAGTTTGCAACAGCCTCTCTTAAATCAATATCTTCAAATTTGATCATGCCCAACATCTTCTTCAACTTGATGGATAACTCCAATTTTAGTGGCTTTGTGAAAACATCAGCAATTGCTCTCATGTCTTGCAATACTTAATAACTATCTTTTTGTCTTGAACAAGTCACGAATAAAGTGAAATCTGATACCAATGTGTTTACTACGCCCATGAAAAACTGGATTCTTTGTTAACTCAATTGCAGACTTGCTATGACAAAAAATTATTATAGGACTATCTTTCTTGTGTTGAAGAAATCCAAGCATTCTTCTTAATCACAATGCTTGTGTAGCACTACTTATTGCAGCCCTGTACTCTGTTTCAGCCGTTGATAACGCAATAACTTGTTGCTTTTTCGAAGACCGAGAAAAAATACCTAACCCAAATAAAATGTATAACCAGAAGTACTTTTTCTTTGTATCTTATCACCAGCCCAATCACTGTCTGTAAATCCCAAAAGACTACTATCATTGGTCTTTGAATAAAATATACTATTAGTTTGCGTACCTTGAATACATCTAAAAATTCTCTTTGCTGCTTGCAAATGGGATTGTCGTGGAGTCTCCATAAATCTGCTAATTAATCCAACTCCATGACTAATATCATAAGTGTCAAAATTGGTTTGGTTTTATCCATACTAAATTTCTTTAGAATATCACCAGCATATTTTTTTCTGAGAGATAAATATTCCATTATCTAACTCAAATACCTCAATGTCAAGAAAATAAGACATTAAACCCAAATCAGTCATCTCAAACTGGCTTATCATTGCCTCCCTAAACTCATAAATTAATTTACAATTATTGCCAGTAAAAATTAAATCATCAACATATAAGCACACAATGAGAATATCTTCGCCAGACTTGAATTTGATATATTAAGTATGCTCGTATAAACATCTTTGAAATCCATATCCAATAAAATAAGAATCAACACGAGTGTACAAAGCTCTACGTGCTTGTTTCGATCCATATAATGTCTTTTTCAGCCTGTAAACTTTATTTTCTTGACCCCTTTTAACATAACCAACTGGCTGCTCAATATACACATCTTCTTCAAGAACACCATTTAAGAAAGCAGATTTCACATCCATTTGAAAAGATTTCCAGCAATTATTAGCAACAAGAGAAATTATCATACGAACGGTATCAAGTCTAGCAACAGGTGAAAATACCTCAAAGTAATCAATACCTATCTTCTGCTTGCATCTTTTAACAACTTATCTGGCCTTAAAGCAATCCACTTCTCCAGTTGGTTTGAACTTGGTCTTATATATACGCATTTGACACCAATCGGTCTTCTTGAGAGTGGTAAAGTAGTCAACTATCATGTATTATTTTTCTCAATAGCATGAATTTATTTATTCATTGCATGAACCCATCGATCATCTTTAAAGCTTCCTCAAAAGTAACTGGATCACAATATGCACATAAAGCAAAATTTATAATATCTTCATCGGTTATATCATTATCATCACCAACAACATAATCTTGCAAATGAGCTGGTAATTGGTGTTCTCTTTGTGGGCGGTTAGACATCTCTACTTGAACAGGATCTACTATATGTTCCTCTTGATGTCTACTAGAACTTCCTTTCTCTATGACTAGATTATAGGTTGAGACCTAGATGGTTCAGAATCCTTCTTTGACTAATCCCAAGAGCTTTTCTCATCAAAAGTAACATCTATGCTGATAATCACTTTTCCTGTATCTGGATTAAACAACTTGTAACCATTTGTCTTATGACTATAACCAATAAAAATACACTTCTCAGCTTTGTCATCCAATTTCTTTCTCAAGACATCAGGAACATGAGCATAAGCAAGACAACCAAATATTTTTAGATGAGAAATATTTGATTTCTTACCTGTCCAGATCTCTTGTAGAGTTTTTCCAAAATTAAATCGTGTAAGACACCTATTTAATACATAAATTGCATAGGAAACAGCTTCTGCCCAAAAACCTTATGGAATATTTTTGGAATGCATCATAGATCTTATCATGTCCATCACTGTTCTATTTTTTCTTTCAGCCACACCATTTTGATGAGGTGTATATCTAACTGTCAATTGATGCTTAATGCCATACTTCTTTAAATAATCATCATAAACAAAAAATTCAGTGCCCCTGTCAGTCCTCAATATTTTAATAAAATACCCACTTTGCTTCTCCGATCCACATAAACTTTGAAGCTCTTAAAAATATCACATGCATCAGATTTAGTTTTTAAAAATATACCCAAGTCTTTCGGCTGAAATCATCAATGAAAGTAATAAAATACTTACTACCACCATTAGAAGAAACTTCGACTGAGCACAAATCTAAATGAATTAATTGCAATGGTGCATTAGCTCTCCAAGTGTTGTCTTTCTGAAAAGGTTCTTTATACTTCTTTCCCAAAATACACGACTCACACTTCTTGTCAGGAAAATCAAGAGAAGGCAAACCATCAATCAAATTCTTTCTTGCAAGAAATTTCAAACTCCCAAAATTCAAATGCACAAGACGTAGATGCCACAACCAAGTATCATCACAGTTTATAGAACTAAAGCAAGGTAAATCATCACTATTGAGATAAAGAGGCCACAAACGACTACTGTTCATGTTAAACTTTGCAACTAGTCCAAATTTATCACCACTAATTGTGCCAAACCTATACTTAAAATGCAAATCATATCCCTTTTCTGATAGTTGCCCCAAGCTCAATAAATTATGATGAAGACTCGACACATAAAACACATCTGATATAAAATTAGAAGAATCATCTTTCACAGTAATGCTAATTTTCCCTTTCTAACAACAGGCACCTTTGCATTATTTTCAAGTCTCACCGTACCTCTAAATGTTTTGTCCAGATCAGTGAATAATTTCTTATTTCCACTCATATGATTGCTGCAACCCGAATCAATAAACCATTCATTCCCTTTATTCTCTTCAACCCTAGAACTAGAAAACAATAAAGTCTCTTGTTTATCCCCATCATTTTCAGCCATCTTAGCAAGTACTGCTTTATTACCGGATTTATTAGACCAACAGTCGCTTTCATAATGTCCAAATTTATCACAATTATAGTACTGAATCTTAGATTTATCACGTTTTTAAAAATTTTGATGACCTTGTTGTTCTTTTCAAAAATTGTTACTATTTCTTTGTTGATAAGAAAAATTACCTCTACCACAGCATAGAAGGTTACTTCTACCACGACCTCTACCTCAAAAATTCTGGCATCTTTGATTTGTTTCTTTAGGATAACTTGTCTCTTCCTTTGCTTAGCTGCATCACCTGTCAATCTTGTACGTTCTATGCTGTGGTAGAGATAATCCTCAAATTTTGTTTCAATAATGGGTCATAATCCAACAACATTGAAAAAATATTTCATATATTGATGTCAGTCTCCAAAATTATTTTTGCCATCAAACTTGAAACTTGGCAATCATGTAAATATGGAGTATCCATAATTATTTTTAGGATCTGCACCGACTCTGACAGAATCTCACACAGGCTCTGATACCAATTTGAAGGATTCAAATAACCCGAAGAATAATTTAGACACAAGCAAAAATTCAGCAAAAGCTATATAGAAGAAATTTATTAAATTAGGGAGAGAACTTGGTAGGAGATTTCTTTCACAACTCATAAACTCTTTAATTTTTTTACAAGAAAAAACAAGTAGTAGCACCCCTATTTATAATGCTACAAAATCAAAAACCTATTCCAATATAAAATTGGTAAATAAAACCTATCTAGACAAGAATTAAATAAACTACCAAATATCAAATTCTAGACAACTTAGGGAATACTAATTAATCTTGGTATAGTTTCCAACAATTAACCTCCTACTATGCGCTGGGTCAGGGGAAGGATCGGACCACAAGGATCTATTATACGCAGCCTTATCATGCATTTCTGCAAGAGGTTGTTTCCACGGTTTGAACTTGTGACCTCCTGGTCACCTGGCAACAACTTTACCAGTTAGATCAAGGCTCTCCTTCATCTGTTATACCGCGTCGAGAAGAGAATTTTCCGTCCTAAAAGGATTTGGACATGGCGGAGCAGCGACTTCAACAATTTCTTCAAGCATTAACACAACCTTTTTCATAGTTGGCCTTAAAGAAGGATCTTCTTGAATGCACCAAATGGCTACCATTAGAAACCTCTCCAGTTTTTTCCTGTCACTAATGGTGTCTGAATCATTTTCGACGAGCTGATATATTGTTCCTTCTTGGTAGCAATCATAAGCCCAGTAAGTTAAGATTGCTCTGTCTTCACCAGCTTCAATGTCTACATTTCTCCTACAACAAATGATTTCTAAGAGTAAAACACCAAAGCTATAAACATCTGCTTTCACTGTGATTGGCATGTTTCGAAACCATTCTGGTGCAACATATCCTTTTGTTCCTCTTATTGCTGTTTGAGTCTGACTTTGATCCATCCTCAGCAACTTTGCTAATCCAAAATCCGATATTCTTGGATCGTATTGATTGTCAAGAAGTATATTCTGAGGCTTTATGTCACAATGAATGATTTGTGTACTGCACTCGTCGTGCAAATACAAGAGTCCTCGAGCAATCCCGAGTGCTACTTGAGTCCTTTGGTTCCATGTCAACTTTAGATCACCAAAAAGAAAACTTGCTAATGTACCATTGTTCAAGAATTCATATACAAGTAACCTATGAGGTCCTTCATCACAAAATCCGATTAAACGGACTAAATTCTTGTGATGAGTTTGGCCTATCACATTCACTTCAGTCTTGAATTCCTCTTCCCCATCTTGGATTATCCGATCCAGTTTCTTGACTGCTATCGGAATAGGTTTTCCAATTTCTACAATACCTTTGTATACAATGCCAAAAGCTCCTCGTCCGAGTTCTTCCTTGAACCCTTCTGTGGCCTTTGACAGCTCTTTGTAAGAGAAGTATCTCAAAGTTTGATCCATGGAACTTTCGTTTCGATCAAACGTTGAGGTTTTGTTGCGATAAACGAGTAAAAATCCCAGAGAAAGTACTCCAAGAAGTAAGCAATTAACAAAAACAGAACTACCTAAGAATACTGATATAATAAGGATAATAGTATCTTGATTTTTCTTTTTTGGCTCTCTAGAATTAGGGCTTTCTAAAGCAATATTACCTTTTCTTCTTTTGATGAATGCTTTAGAATTCACTCTGTTATCCACTCTGCCATTTGAAAGTGGTAATTTCTTCTTCCAACAACTATTTTCTCTTAAAACAGAAACAGCACACATACAATCATTCAAACAAGCATTCTTGCATTTTTCTTCATCCAATGGTTGCAGAAGCTCATAATCACTCGTTGGCCAATCGATATTCGTCACAGTTTCCATTTCAGTTTGATTTCCTGCATTATCTTGATTGTTGCCACAATCTTGCATGAAATCCGGTATGCAACCTTTGTAATCATCCTCTGGATCGACTAAAGAAAACGCTCGCGGACATTGACAATCTGGTCTTTTCTCTATGCTTAGTCTGCAAATTCTGTTATAGCCACAAACTCCACTGCCTCTTTCTGTAGGAAAACTATAACAGATATTATCTGGAATTGACCAAACAGCAGACCAAACACCATCACCTTTAGGCTCTTTCGGGTACTGATACAAAGTAAATACACCGTCAAAATTAAGCGTTGCTCTGTGATAAAATCTTATTGATGATCCTATTTCACCTTTTGAAAGAACAACCTCTTGACTGTTGTTCACTAAATGGAAAATTTGGCCTGATTCATTGAACTTGAGCTGGTAATTCGTTGCATTCAATTGATCGAAACTACGAAGCAAGTAAAAATTCTCATTTATATACTCACTTGGTAAGTTTACAGTAGCAATACCAATATTTCCATTTTGAAACATTCTGAGCAAGAATCTTCCCCTCGAAAAATTAGTCTCTGATCGACGAGAAGAAAGCTTGAATCCTTCTCCAAATTCTTGACTTGGCAAGATTGTATCTTTGCTTTGATTAAAACTTTGCCATAAACTTTCAGAATTTTTATTGACAAGTACAAAATTACCTGTATCTTTCATAGAACCATAAGCAACTGTACCAATTAATGGATCAGAAATCAAAATCTCTTGTTGTTGAGGACTAGTAAGGACTAGTCCGCGATCAGCAACGAGCTCGATTCTTGATCCTTTAGGAGATGGATTATCTCCATTTGCATACCAAACAATGGTTTTTTCAGAAATTTTGTTGTACCATATTGAGACTAGGAATTGATCATCATTTCTTAGTTGTTGAAATCCAAATGCAAAATGTCCAGAAGGAGAAATCCATGCAGATACTTTATCATCACCAGCTATAAGTAATGAGCCAATTTTCACATCATTTTTGGTTTGGGACAATGCAAAATTTGGTAACAGAAGAAAACAAATGAGTAGGAAATGAAGAAGTAAATTCATTTTGGCCATATTTGTGATTCCACAAGTGACAACATAATACAACTACTTTATATAGAACAAAGAAAATAGTCTTTTATCAAAAGAAACATAATATTATTTTGTTGTTGAAATCACAAGAGGAAGTAAACAATTGGAGAGACTACTTTGACTATGTTGAATGGCTTCTATTCTAGTATTGAATTTAAGCAGCAAAATCTTAAATAAAAAGGCAGCCCGGTGCACTAAGCTCCCGCTATGTAGGAGAGTTCAGGGAAGAGTCGGACCACAAGGGTCTATTGTACGCAATAACGCAGTCTTACCCTGCATTTCTGCAAAAGGTTGTTTCCACGGCTCGAACCCGTGACCTCCTGGTCATATGGGCAGCAGCTTTACCAGTTACGGCTCCCCTTCAAAAAATCTTGAATGAAAGGGCAACTCGATGCACTAAACTCTCGCTAGTGCGGGGTCCGGGGAAGGGCCGGACCATAAGGATTTATTGTACGCAGTTTCACCCTTCATTTCTGCAAGAGGCTGTTTCCACATGTCAAACTCCTGACATACTAGTCACATAGCAGCAACTTTACCAGTTACGTTAAGCTCCCCTTCAAAAAATCTTGAATGACAATAGGAATTTCAAAGCAAGAAGGTACTTGGTACAAATCTTTGTTACACAAATCATGGCCATCCACTTGTTTTCAAAGGGACAAAAATTATAAGCAGGTAAATTTGACTATTATTACACATGAAAAAAGTGTCAAAAAGCATAAATTAATTTGATAATACAAATTTTTTAACTTTTGAGGATATGGAAACTAATGATTGGCTAGGAAAGGTTTTTGGAAGGTAGGAGATTTCCTATTTTATTCTAATTTTCTTGACTTTCAAATGGTTTGGTAATTGTCTAATAAAGATTTCATATTCAAACTCTTTAGTTAAATTTCAGAAATACAAAAGAAAAGTCTCATGACTTGTTCAATACGCAAAAAATTGCATCATAATAAATAAGAAATTTTTACTGTGGAAAGAAACAGATAGATTAAAATATTTGGATTTTCTACCTTTAAAACCATCAAATATGTTTATTAAAATGTCAGATTTCCAAAGTTTTGGCCTGGTTCATTGAAACTACCAAATAAGTCAAGTTTGGTTTTTTTCCTTAAGGAAGCAAGTCAAGTTAAAGACGGAGAAATCCTATTTTCATTGCTAAGACCGCCAAAAATGTCTGCTTCCGGAGTTTGGTCCACAATTTCCTTTATAATATGAGTACTTAAAAGTTTTAAAGGAGATTTCATCGACATTATCCGTTATAGCTTTGGCTCTAAAATACAGTCAAACATTTCTATAACAATTTCATTTGTTTAAGTGTTGTTACAAAGAACATATATTTTAACATAGCATATAAATTGGTTCTGTAAAAAACTTGGCTTTTATAATGAATGATTGTTATATAACTATGTTGTTACATAGAAGTCTGACAGTATCATGACTTACTCCCACTTTTACGTGGAACTATCACTATTTAGCTTGACCCTCGTACTCCGGACCCCTCCACTTAAGAAGTGGAGAGAGCATGTATTGACATTGGCGGAGCCAGAGTGTGCGATGCAAGTTCGGTCGAACCCATTAACTTTTGTTCAAACCCTGTATGTGTCTTAAAAAATTCATTGAATATGCACAAATTATTAATTTAGAACCCAATAACTTAAAAACATTCCAACCCCAAACCCATAAGGTTTAAATCCCGACTCCGCCTCTGTATATTAACACAAATGTTGGTAACACCTCAAGCCAAATAGCCAACTGCCTTTATTTGACCATTCTCAATATTTTCAAGTAATGCATAGTTCTAACAAAGACTCAAACAGACACAAAGAACATGTATATAGAAGCATAAAACATCTTTTTGGATATATAGTTTCAGGAATATTTGGTAAATTTTTTTTTTTTACAGATTAAACATGACTTTAATAGCATCACCACCACCAGCACTTGTTTCAAAAGCTTCTTCAACTTCCTTTTGAGAGAATCCAAACCTGTGTGTGATCAAAGGTTTCACGTCGATTTTTCCACTTCTTATGAACTCAAGACACAGAGGCCATGTATTCTTGTAGCGGAATATGCCTATAACATCAACCTCCCTGAACATAAATGGAGAAAAGAATCAGTTTAGTAGCAAAAAGATACAGAAGCGAGGGAACCGTCAGCTTATTGTTATTGTAGATTAAGAAAAGTTTTAGCTATCGAAAAGATCTATTAGTGATGTTAGTACGTTTACTTTAAGTCCTATTATTTTGTAAGAGCCGTTGAATCTGTCATAAATTTATATGCCAGTAGAAAATATAAAGAACTTCCTATATTTAGGTTTTTGTTTTGCATAACGTTGGATGGAGATGACTTAAATGGAGTGAAACAATCAGTGAGGAGTCATATAGCAGACTCCAACTTGATTAGGATTGAGGCGTAGTTGTTGTTGTACCTTGCAGCAGCTGGAGTAAGAGGAACAGTCATCTCATGATGTCCCATTCCTACTAAGCAAACTTTGCCGCCTGGACGAGTTGCACCAAGAGCGGTTGACATGGTTTTGTTAAAGCCAGCACAGTCAAAACTCACGTCGATTCCAGCTCCCATAGCTTTCTCAATGTTTTCTATATCTGCAGCTACATCCTGTTCATAAATATCAGTTAGTGAAGTGGAAAGAACACCTGCAACATCTTCAGTTCACGGTTTAGTTTCACGTATGGTTACTAAACTCCCACTATATCAGTAAAGTTCGGTTACTTTAATGTAATAGTAGCTAAAGTTCAATTACTTTATATGTGACAAAAGATAGTTTTGTGATTTTATTGGTATAACGGACAAAGTTAAGTGATCATAAGTGAAATTTACTCTTGTATTCACTCTCAAGCATGCATATGAAACGTTGGAGAGATCAACAACAGGAAGTTTGAAATTTGGATCCTGACCTGAATATTAGTTGAGACCTTGACAGTTTCATCTGCTCCTAACTTCTTTGCAACAGAAAGACGATAGTCATCCACGTCCACAATAACAATTCTTGGGGCACCAAAAGCACGAGCTGCGAGCAGTGTGACAAGCCCAATTGGTCCAGCTCCCAGCACTAATATGTTTGTCTCAGGACCAACATTTGCACGCCGACAAGCATGAACACCAACACTAAGTGGCTCACACATTGCTCCTTCCTCCAAACTTACATTATCCGGGAGCTTGAAACATAGATCTGCAGGATGGACTACCTGTTGGCGATCAAAAATAAATTAGCATTTCAACACAGTCCAAATATTTATCACTGCATAAACCCTGCATTTTAGCACAAATGCATCTGTTTGTTATTTTATGAAACCGACCTTAAATACCACAATTGTCTTCTCATTAAAGGCGAAAAGAATGTAGGGAAATTTTTTTGAATCATGGGAAAACTGGTCGAAGTAGTTAAAGCTTTTTACCTGATTTGCGAGAGAGCCATGAACAGGGGGAGTAGCGAAGAATTTCATCTCGGGGCAGAGATTATATCGGCCTTCCTTGCAAAGATCGCATCTCCAGCAACTAATTCCGGGCTCTAGTGCCACACGATCCCCACGAACCAATGTCTTGACTTCACTACCAACTTCCTCTATGATCCCAGCACATTCGTGCCCGATCACCATTGGTTCTTTAACTACAAAATCAGCACATCTCAAGGTCTGAAATTCAAAAAATTATTTTCCGATTAGCAGCAAATCCCAGGGTGACTAAAAATAGTGTACTAAAGAAATCGTAACAGAAATTCATGCACGGTACAAAGACACCTCAAATGCCTCGCAAACGGCTATATGATAGGGGTATGGATAGTTCACAGTAATCTTCCAAAATACAGTACAAAGATTCTAAAAGATTGATGGTAACCATATAGAATACTTAGTCATACGAGTATCCGATGCGTACTTGTATCCGGAGTATGCATAAGGATCCATATAACAGAGAAAAAAAAAATTAACATATGAACAATGTATATATCATATTCCACCATTGCAGAGCCGATTGAGACATAACCGGATTATAGACCACCATCAAACCAAAATCACATCAAAAATATAATATATACATTAGCTATCAAGAAGCCAGAAGAAAGCTTTTACCTTGAGGTAGTGAACATCACTTCCACAAATACCAACAGCTTTCATCCTAACTCTAACATCATGGGGTCCTATGATGTAATAAAAAAAGAACACAGTAAGAAAACTAAAGAAGGGCAGTCCAACAAAGCATCCCGCATTCACGCAGGATTTATTAACCAGTTTTCTATTAGTAAGAAAACTAATAAAAACAAAATCATAAAACAAATGGAGTAGTCCCTATATTCAAGCAATTAATTTGCAAATCAAATCAAAGTCAAAGAGCTATTACACCCTCTGTTGATTCAGTAAGTTGACTTTGTTAGACCAGATTATAAAATTCGTTAATCAAATTTACTGATATATATTATACTTTCTTTTTTCTATAATGGTGGTGTCAGAGCCAACTTCCATTCCACTAATTAACTGCCACCTCCCACCAGCACATGCACCGAACCGTTTTTTGTTTCTAATGAGATTTCAATTCTAGTCTTCCATGATTTTCACACACTTTAACTGCCAGGCTACGCACCACCGTGGTGTCCGAGCCAACTTACGCGTGTCTCGACTAATTTCATGGATACCTAGTTACCTACCACCTTCCACCGGAGGTACCGGGTAACTCTATCCATCAAGGCTTGGATAGATGGGAAAATCATCTAGTATTTTTTGCCTCCGCTGAGATTTGAACCAAGACCTCTCGTGGTTCTCACCCACTACCACTAGGTCACACTCTTGGGTGCCTAGGAATTAAATTCTATTAATCCATAATTTTATTGAATTGACCAAGTTAATCATAAAAGACAGCTCAAACGACTAGTTGATGAAATAGTTTTAATAGATACTAATAAGTTCTAAGGAAGATTAGGAAAAAATTAGTACCCAAAGGAGGGAGATTGAAAGGCTGAATCTTGAGGGTGTTAACACCAAGAAGCCAAGCAGCCATGTTTTCTTCAACCTCATTACTCTTTCCTCCTTTACCCATTAGACCTTAGCCGCCTTCTTTTTTTCCTCAAAAGAGAGAAGATCAAGATTTGATTTTGAATTGGTTCTGACTGATTCTAAGTTTGGTTAAATCTATGTTGTATGAGAGTTTGTGTATATTAATGAATGATGATGATGCAATATCCAAGTAGGAAAGACACGTGGTTGTGGACTTTTTGTGGATAAGAAGCAAACTCAGATTGTGCAAATCAATACTGTGGGCATTAAATGATTGATTTTGTCTTATTTTAGCGCCGTGGTAAAATTTTTGAGAAACTACCCGTACGTTCATTTATAAATAGCTTATTAAAAAAATTAGCCAATTCATAAAATATTACTAATATTAATCAATTAGCTATTCTAGCAAAAAGGATCAAATTTTTACTTACTTTTGAATTGGTGTTATTAGAATAGATTGAATACATCTTAAGGAGTTTGAATCTCAGTTTTGGATGATTTGGTAGAGTTTTGAAGTGGTTTGAATTTAAAATTCGAAGTAGAAGACGAACATAGAAAACATGATGTGTATCACACCGTGTATCATTTGTGCATCACATTTATATCAAATATGTATCACATGTATATTTGTGTATGCGTGATACATGTTTGATACATCTGTCGCAAAAGAATTTTTTGAACTCGATTTAACTACGAAATTTGATACCAAATCAGTCCAAATCACCTCCAATCTTCCTCAAATTTTGTATATTTGTATCGACCCGACCGGTCGTTTTAAAAATTTAAGCTCCGTTCAGCGGCATAAGGTCTTGAGGAGTTTCATATTACATTTATCGACTTGCGTACAAGGTTGAATTCAGTTACCGGATGATTCAAAATCGAATTGAAAGAAGGAATCTAGTTTCGGAAGCTTAAGCGGTAAAAATTTGATCGGAATATGACTTTTGAGAACGGCTCCGGGATGAGTTTTGGATGATGACAGTAGCTTCGTATGGTGATTTTGGACTTAGGCGCGGCTCCGGATTCAAATTTGGAGATCCGTAGGTAATTTGAGGTGTTTCGGCGAAAGTTGGAAAAGTTGAAGTTTGAAAAATAGAGAAGTTTGACCCGTAGTTGACTTTTGGGATATCGGGGTCGGAATGCGATTCTGAGAGTTGGATAAGCTCTGTTATGTCATTTTGGACTTGTCTGCCAAATTTGGCATCAGTCCGGGTTGATTTAATAGGTTTCGGCCCAAGTTTTGGGAGTTGGAAGATTTGAAAGTACCGAAGTTCGACTCATGGTGTGATTCATTGTTTCGGCATTGTTTGATGTGATTTGAGACCTCGAGCGAGTCTGTATTAGGTTATATGACTTGTTTGTGTGTTTAGACGGGGTCCTGAGGGCCTCGGATGTGTTCCGAGTGGGTTACGGGTCATTTTTCCCATTTCTAGAAATGTTGTTTTACGCTTTTGGTGTTCTCCTTCGCGATCGCGAACAGCCTTTCGCGTTCGCGATGTGTTGCTGCTGACTACCTCGAAATCCTAAAACTTCGTGTTCGCGTCCTTCCCTACGCATTCACGTCAGTTCCTGGCTTTTCTTTTCCGCGTTCACGAGCTCATTGCCGCATTCGCAATGAGCAACCTGGGCAGCCTTTATTTGTCCTCTTCGCGAATGCGATCCTTCCTCATTATTGGCGATGCACAAATGCCTGGGCAGACAGAATATTTTTCAAAATCGAGGATTATACCATTTTATTCATATCTTGACTTGTGTAGCTCGGTTTTGAGCGATTCTTTGAGGGTTTTTCACACAAACTGATTGGGTAAGTGTTCTTCACCTAGAATCTAACATATTCCATGATTTTATCTTCATTTTTATCATTTAATTTGTGGTTTGAGTTGAGAAAAATATTGGTTTTGAAAAAAAATATCTAAAATGAAAAATCATAATATGAGGGACCAAATGGTATCGAAATTTAATAAATTTTGTATGCTGAACTCGTATCGAAATGGGTATTCTATTTTTGTAAATTTTATCGGGTACCGAGGTGCAGATCCACTTTTGTTGACTTTTTGCAAATTGTATAAAAATCATAGCTTCGTTCATTGAAATTATTTTCTGTTGCATTATTTGATGTATTTAAGTCGTTTTTGGCTAGATTGAGCTGAGCGTTGATGAATTGGTAAAAAAAACTAAATTGAGTATTAAATTGGCCGGATTGAGGTAAGTATCTTGCCTAACCTTGTGTGTGGGACTTCCCCTTAGGATTTGAATCTTCAATGTTGATTGTAGTTCGTGTACGCGAGGTGACGAGTGCATGCTCGGACTTATTTGTGGAAAATTTGGCTTTTAGGGTTATTAAGTCTTTATATTCATTGTTTATGAAGGTGTTCTTGACATGACTGAGTTTCCTATTTACTAGTTTCACCTCTACATGCTTAATTGGAATTGATTGCTTCATGATTCACTCTTATTGCCTAATTGACTCCTATTTGATTAAATTGAAGGATTCCGCCTCTCCTATTGTCATGCTATCTTTTTATAGCCGCCTGTCTTATTTGAGAATTATTCTAATCCTTCCTAAAATTGTTTAGTCTTAAGTGAAGCTAACATCATCTTTCCTTAATTGAATTGTTTGAATATCCTCAAAATTGTCCAACCTTAAAAGGAGTTTGGATAACCTATATTTTTATTGACTTGCCTTTATTGGGACTACTTGACTCGTGCCGATTTCCTCGATATTGGCTTGTATATTGTGGGATTGTTGCTACATGTTAGTTTTTTCGTTGTTGAACTATTCCCTTTATGCCAATATTTTTTTCTGTGGTTATTCCTTGTGAGTTGGTTCTACCATTTCCCTGTGATTTGCAGTCCTTGTGTTGATTTACTTGTCTTAACTTGTATTATTATCATTATTGTTATTATACGTATTGTGGTGATGTACAAATTTTCTATTGTGCTATAACTATTATTTCTGTTGGTTGTGATGCGTATTTACTTTGGGACTACGGAACGGTATTCCGGAAGATCCCCCTGCATGTTTACTTTGGGACTACAGATCGATATTCCGAGAGATTTCCCTACACATTTATAATTGAGACTATGGGATGATATCCCGGGAGATTCCCCTATACTAGATATTTAATTTGGGACTACAAATCAATATTTCGGGAGATTCCCCTACATATTTACGATTTGGAATATGGGATGACATCCCAGGAGATCCTCTACACATTTACGTTTGGGACTACGGGACGATATCCTGGGCGATCTCCTGTTAAAATTATTATGTTCTGAGTTGGTGTTTGCATTGATCTTATCCCTGTGTGAACATGATATGTGTTGTCCGTTCTGATCCTTATACCTAGCTGGTATGAACTATGCTAGGAAACTTACACAAGCATACATGTGGCTAAGCATCCTAATCGAATGGGAGGCTTTTTGGTATTGTCGAGTATAGACGCACACCCCTGTTTATTTATCTTCCATGTGAGATGGCTCTATTTGGTACGTGAGTTGTCAGTATGATTATGTGGTATGATGAGGGCACAAGATGCCAAGTGTTAGGGTTCAGGTATTGAGACTCGTATTATATTATTATGAGATGAGGTGTCATATTGTGACTTATATTCGAAGGTTATTTATTTGAGAAGATTATATTCGAAAGATATTTACTTTGAAAGAACTATTTTTGGAAAATATTTATTTGAACAAAGTATATTTCGAAACATTTTTATCACTCGAAGGATTTTACTAATCGATTGAAGTTTGCTAGCTAAGACCAAATGTGAAAAATTATCGTAGTTGCTGATTTATGACTTGTCTTTGCGGTATTTGTGATTTCGAATTTGGGTTATATTTTTGTTCACTTTTCTGTGTTCTTATCATGGTGTTCCGCTGTTACTTGATGTGTCTTTCCTTATTGCAATTATTGTGTTGTTAGCCATATCGCATAGTCTTTATATAGATATTATATTCTATTATTTCTCTACTTATACTTGTTCTGCTTATTAGATCAGTGGGTGTCTTGACTGCTCCTCGTCACTACTCCACCGAGGTTTGTCTTGATACTTATTGGGTACCGTTGTGATGTGCTCATACTACACTTCTGCACTTTGTTTTGTGTAGATCCAGGTATTGTTCGATAGTAGCTGTACAAATTTTTGCCGAGGAGGCTCAAGGTAGCCCTGTTGCTGTATTCGCAGGCTTTGGAGTCACCTTCCTATTTCATATTCATAATGTTGTACTTATTTCCATACGGTTGTGTTTAGAAGTTGTAGCGAAACTCTGTAGAGCTTATGACTTGTACTTCTGGGTTTTAAAAATCATAAATATTGTAGAGATTATTTGCTTCGAGAATGTTAAATTTAATTTATTATTGTTGTATTTCAGTATGAGTTTGATTTACCTAGTCCCTAAGAATATGTGCCATCACGATACCCAAATGGAGGGAAGTTGGGTCGTGACAATATTGATATCTATATATTTTAATAAATTTCAACCATACCATTGAAAAGTGTCCTTTTTTGCTTAGATTTTTAGTGTGTGTAGTCATCACATAATTCTTTACATACGGGAATTGTTCAAGGACACATAGTTTCTATTTTTTGTATTTCATCACCCTATTTGCTACTTCATCCATAAAAATTCATTTCCTTGCATCTAATGTTGTTAATCACGTTTAAAAATATAGAAGGAGATCTTTGCGTGTGATTGTTAAAGAGAAAGAATCTTATTTATTTGGGTTTTCAATTTTTATAAGTGTTTGACTAACTTTGATAAGTCTATGATTAATGGCTACAGGTTGGTAAGTTGAGACTTTTTTGGATAATTTCTGTAAGATTCCCAACTTACTCACATTAGATATTTAGATCAATCCAAAGATGCATATATGTAAAAATACTAACTTTAGAATAAACGTTTGTGCATGTACTTATATGAGGTTACATAAGTGGACCTGTTTATGAATGAAATTATGAGGTTTTTTTTTCCAATTTTTTTTTGGAGCTTTTATAAAATAGCGGATCGCCTTGGCATATAGGTTAATTGACATGTTAAATTTCATGACACTTTAATTATAATTTTATTTTCTTATCTTATTTATCGTCGTTTAATATTTATTTTGTTAGTTCTTGCACGATAACGGATATTTTTTTTTATCGTAATATGTTGCTAGCTTTACAAGCACCCACAAATGATAATTGCCACTAATTTGTTTCCTTTTTTTTTTGTCACTTTCATCCTCTTCAAATCACAAAGAAAAGTGAAGTCTGATTAAGCAACCCAAAAAGAAAACAATGAAACACCACTAATTTGTGTTGTCTTTTGTTTGCAAAATCTTCAATCACACAAAGTGAAATGCATAGGCAAAAAAAAAAAAGAATATTAAAAAATAAAAGAGGAAAAAAAAACCCACCCATTGTGTCTTCTTTTGGCTGCATTTCTTCAATCCACACAAAGTGAAATCCACTAGACAAAGAAAAGCCAAAAAGACAAAAGAGTAAAATCAACAAGAGAAAAATAATGGACACAAATATTTAAAAAATTCTAAATTAACCTGACCAAAAGAACCAAATTAAAAAAATTAAATATTTTCAACTTTGGTGGAGAATTATATATAGGTAAAAATTATTTTTCCTTTTAATATATATAAATTATTGAATTCCTTACATAAGAGAAATATTTTTTAATTTTCTTGATAAAATGTCTGCCTCCGCCATTGTCCAAGATAACATGTTTTCCTGACCAAGAAAACATAAAACAAGCCAAAAAAATATGAGAACGAAAGAATCATATCAGCTATAGCAAATTATGAAATAAACGATATATATATATATATATATATATATTGATGCATAGCTTCTCTAGATCAAGATCAAAATCAGAAAGCAACTTATGGCTATTAGTGGTGCAATGACGACGCCGGGCAACTCGATCTCAAAAATTAGTTCATTATATTAGAATTATCCAAAACAATACGAGAAGACAACGGTTCGTTTTTAATCAACATGGGACAATCTAACACCCTCTCACATGCTCAGGTAGGAGTTAACTCGTACATAACTTGACATGAGACCAACATTGAATAAACCAAAAATAGTCGAGTCTGACTCTTACCATATTAAGAAAATAAACTTCTACCTAACTCAACCTCAATTGTTAGTTCATAAAGTAAGGATTGCTTAAAACAATATGACGAGATAATATCTGTATTCCTAGACCAATGCCGGACAATCTAAGAAACATGGAAAATGAGTAATTTTACACAAACAGAGAAAAATCAACCCCCCCCCCCCAATCCCCCCAACACACACAAAAAAAAATGAATCGAATATTAGATAAGCTAAGTTAGATAGCCCACTCTCTACTCTCTCTCTCAAGTTACTTATAATATAGAACTTCCAAATTCACAAAGAGTGAAGGTTAAAATAGAGAGGAAAGAAAGAAAAATAAGAGTGAGAAGAATTAATCCCGAAAAAGAGCAACAAAAAAAAAAAAAACATAACCTCCGATACGTTAAACAGAATAAAACTATATCGAGGTCCTAATTACACGAGTAGATAGTCGGCTCGGCGTCCCCCATTGCACCACCAACAACTATGTTGCAAATATAAGAAGTGTTATTACAACTGAACTAAATCTTGAACGAAGAATTTGATGGTCAGAACTCAAGAAATCTCTTTGCATTTATATAGGAAAAGTTTGCTGCATTATGGGTGTGTTTGGTATCAAGGAAAATGTTTTCCATGGAAAATGTTTTCCTAAAAAATATTTTCATGAAAAATGAGTGGTTTTATCACTTATTTTCTCTTGTTTGGTTGGTAAGTGGAAAATATTTTCTGTTGTTTGGTTAGAGAGTAAAAAATAGTTTTTTTTAGGAAAATATTTTTTATGCAACTCTCCTCACCCCTCTCCCTCCCGCCTCCCCCC
>MU710256.1:4112-20118 GCA_026770625.1 Nicotiana glauca | reverse complement strand
GGGATGGGGTGGGTTGGTGAGGGTGAGAAAGGTTGAGAAGGAGCTTTGGAAAATATTTACCCTTCTTTTGATAAAGAAAATATTTTCCTCCAATTGGAGGAAAATGAATTGATAAGGAAAATGTTTTCCAAAACATTTAAGCCAACCAAACATGGAAAAATTAAAAAACATTTTTCAGAAAATGTTTTCCTTTATACCAAACACTCCCTATATTTCTTTTCCTTTTTAGATAGTGCAAGATTCTTTTTAATAAGGTTTTCTCATTAGATTTGGAATTAACACCCTTTCAACAAGTTGCAAATGATGCTATATTCGAGTGATGCGTAGTGCTTTTTTGATTTTTCACTTTAAGTGAAAGTATATCCGCACCTAATATTTAGGCCAAATATAGGAGTACAAGACATATATTTAATTTGCATATAAAATTTTATTATGATCAAGTGATTCATGTATTATCACTTTAACCTTGTGATTCTTAAGATTAAATTGCTTGATTTTTTTTATTTTTTTTGACATTGTGTACAATAACAGCTTGTTTGGGTTGTTGTTATATGTTGTTTCATTGTATTATTTGATGAATAGAATGTTTGGATAGATTGTATCGTTTGTGATCGATTCATATTGTCACATAACAATAATATGAAGAACATACTTGTAACATTATTTAAAAAAAAAATAGAATACGGAGTAGAATTATTGAAGAGTAGTGTAAAAGAAAAAATAAGATTATTTAATAATAAGGAAGGGCAAAATGACAGAAAGAAAAATTTAACGACGCTACCGCATCAGATCTGTCGATGTCGTTCTATAAAGTGATACTTTTCATCCATTACGTAACAAAAGATTTAACAATATAATACGATAATAATATTATATCTATTTTTAGCTCATCTTCTATTCCTCTAGTTGGTGGTCGATTTCTTCGACAGTTCTTTGACATGATGTGTTGATTTTATCTGGAGGCATAATCTCATCATATTATTCACTTTTTGGTTCTTGATTCTTCGCCAGATGAATGTGATTCCTCTTTACAAAATAGTTGGAAAAAGTTTGTGTTCCTTTGCTCGTTGCTAGTCCTTATCCAAGAAAGAATCTCCTAGTAGTCCTTTTTTAAATTTTCCGTTCGTTGTTCGATATTCGTTTTTTGGCCTGATTAACTTAGATTTGCACCGAAAGTCCCACTTTGAAGATAAAATATTTCTCACTAAAGACGATTCTTTATATCAAAGACTTAAATCTGAGACTTTTAATAAAGGACGAAAGAGTACTAACCGCTCCACGATAACTGCTGATGGTAAATCTTTCTATCTATTAAATATACTCCACATATATTGTTGTAATTACTTTTGTTTCGAAAGAGATATATTTAAAAGGAATTCCCCACTAAAGCTGTCTTTATCCAAGCTTTAGTTTTGTTCCAACAGCAGATTGGTTTAGGCACAATTTATTAACTTTCTTTTAGGCTAGATATTATCTTCTAGCTATGGCTAGGGGTGTACAAGGAGCGGGTTGGTTCGATTTTTATCAAAATCCAATTAAACCAACTATATCGGTTTGGATTGATTTGGTTTTGTCGGATTTTTCGGATTTTTTTTTCGCCTTTTGGTTAGGTAAATATGTTTTCAATCTTACTTTGTTAAAGTTGTAGATAAAGTTTTGATAAGTGAATATATGTTTAGTAAAAGATAAAAAAAATTGACAAACGTATGATATATGTCACGCCCCGAACCTGGGCCTGGACGTAACACAGTACCTGGTACCTGACTACATGCGACCGAGCGAACCAACTGGCTGGTTGAATCAACATGTGATATCATAACATATGTAGAAGATAAATGTAACACCCTATAGATTTGAATCAGTTGTGGATGCATTAAATGAGTATTCATATGATGGTTATCAATTGATTATGATAATAAGTGTACGAGGCAAATCATAAGTGATTTGGGGTATAAGGAGAGGCCTAAGTCTAAGCGAAGTTGGAAATTACATGATAGGTTAAAAATTCCAAATGAGTAAGCACGAGACCTTAATTTGGACGAGTATATTTATATGTATATTAGGAGTTGTGTGATGCACAACCTATCAAATTAAAACTCTTTGAGTCTAGTTTGCAACGCATCAAACCGTTCGTCATTTGGAGGTGTATACAGAAAGTTATGACCGTTTTCGTGTCCCTTCCATTGTCAGCGTTGTGGGTGGCGACGGGCACCAGCCGTGGCGGCGAGAAATTTTGAGATACTGGAATCAGTGCCCAACGCCACCTGTGGCCCCCGAAACACTATATACTCAATTCGGGGTTCAATTTTACCCCATTTATCTTGACCGAACTTTGGGGTCTTCATTCACCCTCTCAAGAGCACCAACTCCTACCATCTTCAAAGTAAATAACCTCCATTAACTTGGTGTGAAATTTCATCATTTATACACTAGTATTGATGAAATCTACTCATAAAACACATAGATCTTCAAGAAATTCCTTCAAGAACTCAAAGGAGGGTTTTGCAAGATTTCTTCCAAAAGGTAATCTTATACCCTTAGACTTACATGTATGAATTTATTATGGGTATATGAGTGTGAAATAAGTATTGGGACTCTTGGTGTGGTGATTAGAAGTCATAAGTTTCCAATATAAATATATAATTATTGTAGAGATTGGACGGTGATTATTTGATGGAATTTTGTTGGTTGGGTGTAGATGGATTGTCATACATGTAATGTTGGAAGTTATAAATTGGTTAATCATGATGGTAAGATAAATTGTTGATGAATGGTGGTAGTTAGATGAACTAATTATATGACGATGAGAAGTGGAGATTTATGCCTACAAGGTGCTTGATAATATGCCTAAATAGCTTAAATTATGAAATTGTTACTAATATTGGGTTCCATTGGATGTTGCTATTGTAGATTGAAGGTTCTTGGTATTGTGCATCATTGTAGTATCACTAAGGGGTGAAATTGAGGTATGTAAGGCTAACTCTTTACGTTTAGAAATGTCTATGATTCTCCCTACGTCCCATTTACCATGACCATTACTAGTTTCCTTAGAAAGTAATTATGCATTGGTTATATGAATAGTAGTAGAACCTCTATTCTCTAGATGGCATAGTTTTATAATCATTCGATATTCTATGAATTTCAGTTATGACAGATCAATTTCTTATGAATACTCATCTCAACCTAATAGTATTCACTATTCCAGTATGTATGACTCATTATTTCAGTATCATGTATTGCAGCATGATTCGTAGTTCCTAATTTTAAATTCTTGAATGTTGAACACCTGTATTTGGGCCTGAGGCTGTAGTTTATGCTTTATATATTTTTTGGCCTGAGGCCGTAGTTATGTATATGTATACGTGGGCCTGAGGCCGTATCTTGTGTGTGCGCGCGCACACACACACACATATATATATATATTGGGCCCGAGGCCGTAATTTATTAGATAAACATGTTGTTCATTATTCAGAAGAGGGAGTATTCATATTCTTACTTCCTTGTTCAGTTATCAGTTTATCAGCTAGCAATTCAGTTTCAGTTTCAGTATTTACAGTTATTTTTTTCAGCTATTTTACATACCAGTACAATTCAAATCTTGAAATATCTTAATCGTGCCTTCCAATTGTAATATCGTTCAATGACTTATTTTTGTGATGCCATTCTTATTAATGCAGTTTCTCTTCTTCCTTCAAGTAAGTCAAGGTTTATGCGCATTTTCTCTTCATTAGTTTCTTCTGATGCTTGCGTATACCTCGTGCTTGGTTCGCTATCTCAACCGGAATTAAAGCTTCAGCTCCATACACCAATGAGAATGGTGTTTCACCTATGCTTGTTTTTGTTGTCGTGCGATATGCCCATAAAACACTAGGTAGCACTTCTGGACAATTGCCTTTAGATTCTTCTAATCGTTCTTTAAATTGTTGATAATGACTTTATTTGTTGATTCAGCTTGTCCATTACCCACCGGATGGTAAGGCGTGGACGTAATTCTTTTGATTTGTCAGCTTTGTAAAACTTATATGATTTGTGCGCCTATAAATTGTGGGTCGTTATCACACACGATTTCCTTTGGTCACCAAATCGACATATGATATTTCGCCAAATAAAATCTCTGACTTCCTTTTCCCGTACCTATTTAAATACTCTTGCTTCTACCCATTTAGTAAAGTAATCAGTGAGTACAAGTAGAAATTTTACATGTCCCTTTGCTTGTGGTAATGGTCCCACGATATCCATTCCCTATTCATAAAAGGCCATGGTGCAATGACCGGATGTAACAGTTCTAGTCTATGCATGTTGTTACCATATCTTTGGCACTTATCACATTTAGCCATGAAATTTTCTGCTTTTTCTTCCATTTTAGGCTAATAATAGCATGTTCTAATCATGGTTCTTACCAGTGATCTTCCTCCTGCGTGATTACCACAATTCCCCTCGTGTATCTCTCTCATTACATATTATGTTTGAGAAGGCCCGAGTCATCTTGCTAAGGGTCCATCGAACATCTTTCAATAAAGATTGCCTTGTTTTAAGCAATATCGAACAGCCTTTTTCCGAAGCACGTGGGTTTTCTCTTCTTCAGGGACGGTACCATACTGCAAAAAAGCAACAATCTTGTTCCTCCGATCCCAGGTTAAGTTATTGAAATTTACTTTGTTTTTTTCTGGATCGAGTACTGAATGAAACAAATGAATTACAGAAGCATTTTCGTTGCTCGCCATGTCTGCTGCAGATGCGAGATTGGCTAAATCATTTGACTCGACATTTTCATCTATTGGTATCTGTGTGACTTTCCAAGTTTGAAATTGTCTAATCAAATCCCATACCTTTTCCAAGTATTGCTGCATTCGTGCCTCCCTGGCTGTATAAGTCTCCAGCATTTGATTAACCACGAGCTGCGAATCGCTTTTGATTACAATTTGATTAATGCCAAGTTCTCATGCCAATTCCAAACCTGCAATCACAGCTTCATACCCTACCTCATTGTTAGTTACAGAATGCCATTTTATAGCCTGACGAATGGTTTCACTCGTAGGTGGCACCAAAACAATTCCTAAACCTGCTCCCTTTACATTAGAAGAGCCATCAGTAAACAGAGTCCAAACTCCTGGATTAGACCCGTTGTAACACCTGTAATTCTTTTTCTGCTTCTAATTGCATCTCTTGGTTAAAATCAGCCAAAAAAATCCGCTAACACCTGAGATTTTATCGCAGTTCTGGGCTGGTACGTAATTTCATATTCACATAATTCTATAGCCCATTTGGCTAATCTACCAGACAACTCATGTTTGTATAATATATTGCGTAATGGATAAGCGGTTACTACGGCAATAGGGTGACATTGAAAGTAAGGCCTTAGTTTTCTTGAAGCCATGATTAGTGCAAGCGGAAGTTTTTCTAATTAAGGATACCGCATCTCTGCATCTAATAATGATTACTGACATAATAAATTGGAGATTATTTACCTTGGTCTTCACGAACTAAGACAGCACTCGCCTCTACTTCCGAGATAGCACGATAGATGAGAAATCTTTCTCCAACCTTTGGTTTTGCGAGCAACGGCGAATTTGACAGGTATGTCTTCAAATTTTTGAGCGCATGTTGACACTCCTCTGTCCATTCAAACTGATCTTGATTTTTAAGTGCTGAAAAGAATTTAAAGCACTTTTCTGATGATTTGGAAATAAATCTTCCCAAAGCTGCTATTCTTCCTTTTAACCTCTGCACTTCTTTTTTATTTGTAAGTATATCAATGATTTCTTCAACGGCTTTAATTTGCGCTGGATTCACCTCAATACCACGGTTAGAAACAAGAAAACCCAAAAACTTACCTGATGCAACACCGAATGCACATTTTTCAAGGTTTAATTTCATATTGAATTTTCGCAAGATCTGAAACGTATCTGATAAGTGCGATATATGATCCCCTGAATGTTGAGTTTTAACGAGTATATTGTCTATGTAGACCTCCATAGTTTTTCCCAAGTGTTCTTGGAACATTTTGGTCACCAGTTTTTGATATATTGCACCAGCATTTTTTATACCAAAAGGCATTACTTTACAGCAGTAAGTCCCCCTGTCTGTTATAAATGAAGTTTTTTCTTCATCTAAAGGATCCATTTTAATCTGGTTATAACCTGAATATGCATCTAAAAAGCTTAACAACTCATGACCTGTAGTAGCATCAATTAGTTGATATATATGTGGTAATAGAAAAGAGTCTTTGGGACAAGCTTTGTTAAGGTCTGTGTAATATACACAAACTCGCCATTTACCATTCTTTTTGGGTACTACAACAGTATTGGCTAACCAATTAGGATACTTTACCTCACAAATAGACCCAATTTTTAGTAAGTTTTGGACCTCATCTTGAATCACCTGATTTTTGAAAGCTCCTTACTTTCTCTTCTTTTGTTTGACAGGCGGATATGAGGGATCTTCATTTAACTTGTGAGTTGTTACCTCCGGTGGTATTCCTATCATATCATAATGGGACCAAGCAAAACAATCCACGTTAGTTTTCAAGAATTCAATCGATTTACCTTTCATGCCCTGGCTTAGATTGGCCCCACATAGACTTTTCGTTCAGGCCATTGTGTGAATAATACTACACCCTCCAGCTCTTCAATCGTTGTTTTGATATTTTTATTTTCCTCTAGTTCTTGAATGAAAAAATGCATTGAGTCCACATCTGTTCGTTCTTGTTCAGTTGAGGTTTGTGTTTTATTATCCTCAACTGGATTCTGTAACTGCTATTTTTCTTTGTTCATCATACTTGAATCTGCTACGGAGTTGATGCTCCTGGATGTTTGTTGATCCATACGGATTTGACATATTCCCCATGGTGATGGAAATTTAATAACTTGATGTAAGGTTGACGGAACGATGTCCATCTCGTGGATCCATGGTCTTCCGGGAATCATATTGTAAGTCATCTCCATCTCTACCACCTGAAACCTTGTATCCTTGACAACTCCTTCTGCGAATATAGTAAGTATTACCTCACCTTTCATCACAATGCTGGAATTGTTGAACCCAGACAAAGTATGCGCCTTGGGTACTAATTTAGCTTCAGCTTGCATCGCGTGTAGAACTCTTAACAAAATAATGTTCACAGAGCTACCTGGATCAATCAAAACACATTTTATATTAGTGTCATGTACAAGTAAAGATATTACCAGTGCATCATTATGTGGAGTTAATACGCCATCCGCATTTGCATCATCAAACATAATGCTTTCTTCCTCTAAAATATGTCGCACCCACTTCCCCTGGGTAATTGTGACTTTGGAAACTTTATTTGCTATTTTTTACGTCACACCATTGATTTCTTCGCCCCCGCTTATAACATTGACGGTCCTTCTTGGAGAAGGCGGTTTAGGGGGCTCCTGCCTATTCTTCATGTATGCTTGTTTACCTTTCTTACTGAATAATTCAGTGAGATATCCTTGCTTCAACAGATGATCAACTTCACCCTGTATCAACCTACAATCTTCCATTTTATGACAATGATCATTGTGAAATTCGCACAAGTGATCAGGATTGCGCCTGTTTGGATTCGATCTCATTTCTTTTGGCCACCAGACCTTATCACCCATGCTTCTTGAAATAGCCACAAGCTCGGAAGTGCTTACGTTAAAATTATAACCACCAAATCTTGCCTTCAGGTTTCTATCATCGTCCCACGATTCTCGTGTGCTACGATCATTCCCAAACCTTGATGATGAACCCGTCTCTCTATTCCTCGATCTATGATCGTACCTTGAATTATCATGTTTTGATCATGAATCTTTTCCTGCTGGACCCATATACAGTTTGTATCTATTTCTATCGGATCTTTTTTCTGTTCGCCCGTCTCGAACTCGCCTTTTCTTCTTTTTGAGATCGTGAGATAATATCTTCTTTGATCTTTAGCTTCGTGCTATACCGGTTGTAAACGTCATTCCATGTCGTTGCTGGAAATTCACGAAGACTTTCCTTGAGTCGCCTCGTAGCTTCTGAACTTTTCTCATTCAAATTACAAGTGAAAGCTATAGCTGCCCAATTATCTGGTACACGTGGTAATGTCATTTTTTCACGCTGGAACCTATCCACGAATTCTCCGAGCAATTTGGAGTCCCCTTGTTTGATTTTGAAAATATCCTCCATTCTCTTTCGACTTTTTGAGCTCCCGAATGTGCTTTGATAAATGAATATGCAAGCTCAACAAAAGAGTTTATGGAATTTTCGGGTAAAAGAGAATATCATGTTAATGCTCCCTTAGTGAGTGTTTCACCGAATTTTTTGACCAATATTGATTCAATTTCTTAATTAGTCAAGTCGTTGCCTTTTACGCCAGTTGTGAATGCAGTCACATGGTCTCGTGGATCAGTTGTTTGATCGTATTTTGGAATATCGGGCATTTTGAATTTCTTTGGAATTGGGAGAGGAGCAGCGCTTGGCTTCCAAGGTTGCTGTAAATATTTGTCCACATCTATTCCTTTGATTACAGGCGGTACTCCAGGTATTTGCTCTATGCGGTCACTTTGCTCCTTGAGCTGTTCTGCAATGTTAGAACTAAATTTTGTAAATCGGAATTGACTAAGTTACTTGGTTCTCCATCTCGTGACTCGTTGAGGATTCTACCACTGCCTGAATTAGCAAGCCCGGAACGAGAATTTTTCAAAGTATTGTTATTTGGAATTGGTGTTGATGGTGCAACAGGTAACTGTCTGACAAAGGCCTCAAAAGCTTTATTGACCTGTAGAGCGATCAGCTTTTGCAAAGCTTCATTGATAGCTTCATCATTGCCAAATTGAGCGTTTGCATCCATTAGGAGTGCCTTCTCGAGACCGCCGAAGCGAGCTTTATGGAGAAGGGATCGGAGTGCGAACAGGGGCGTATGCAGGATTTTCAATAATCGGTGTCGATATTCAAAAAGTGAACATGTGAACAAATCATTAACGGCATTTTACCTTAAAAGAAATAAAATTTATATTACATTAATAAATTAATTCAAGTATATTATTATAACTCGGCTCAATAAATTTACACCTTTGGAAATTATAATAGCCTCATTTAATATATTTAACTTTTGTTGATATAAGATACGAAATGGAGCACAGGTAAAGTGGTTCAGTTTGCACTCACCCTTCACTAGGTCCTAGGTTTGATTCTTTTTTAGCATTATTTTTAAAACAACTAAAGACCAAAATATTAAGCAAAATACTGGTCGTTCAAAATCGATTTCCTGACCAATGCCAAGGAAAAGAAGTACTTAGCCAGTGCGCTGCAGCTTTTAATCTGTTTAGTTGTTATTTCTTTTTCATGTAGCTATTTTTCATATTTTATATTATGTTACACAGTAAATTTTTTGGACGAAGAGGTGTCGGATGACACCGCTTCTATCAAGGCAAATCCGCCCCTGAGTGCGAACATCTTGTGGGTCCCCTTGGAGTTGATGGTTTCATTGGTTTCCTTGGATACTGTCATTAACATTTGACATGATTGTTGATGTAACAAAAAAAGGTTAGGTTAAGAAAGAATAGATTATTAGATTTTCGGTAACGGAACCAATTTATTTAACTAAAAAAATAGAATTTCGGTCAAAGCTTTATTTTAGAAGAACTCGGATTACTGATAATCAAAGAAATGAATAATAGAAACTGATTTTTATAATAATGAAATGAATAAAGGAAAGCAGAATAAATCAGTGTATTCCAATGGTATTTTTTTGTCCCTACAAATGACCAGACTTCTCCTTTTTATAGCTATCTCTAAGATATACGTTTTGCATTTGTCATAATAAGGCCATTATAGACAATTAAAGACACTAATTGTTGCGTTACACAATCATTGTAATTTAATGTAAATTCTTTAACGTTTCTGGTATTTAATGCTTATTAAATACCGTATCTGTACTTTCTTATGCTGTCAGATTCACTCTCCCTAATTTTGAATATAAATAGGTATGAGCTTCGAGCCTTTTGAAATTTGTCTGTGTCTCTGCTTGTGTTTCTGCTCGTATCCGTTGTAACTCATGCCTCTTTGCTAATCATCACTCTCTGACCAGCCTTCGTATCATGACATTTCACTTTTTAATGAATTTAATATATATAAACTCAATTTTTTCCAATACAGCACGCCCAGAACTGGACATCTTGAACGTAGACAATATAACATGCATGGGGCCCAACATCCGGTAAACCAAAGACCCCATCAAGAACTGATGTGGGACTTCAAGTCTCCAACAGAGGCGGACCCAGGATTCAGTGATAGTGGGGCACCATGACATGCAATATAAATTTATCGCTGCTCATAATAATTAGTACGGGGCCTATGCTAATATCCGACTATTGTCTAAAGAACAATTAACCCAAACAGCCGTCTACCCAATCGCTTAAACTAAAAATAGCCGGTGTAGGCAGAATATATACATAATTCATGTATTATGAGCCTGTTTGGTGTAGCTGATTTAAAGTAGCTGATAAGAATTAGGTGCTGAAAAGCTAAGTGCTGAAGCTGATTCAAAAAATAAGCAGTTACGTATTGGGATAAAAGTGCTGAAATTAATAATAAGCAGCCGAAGAACTGGGTATACGAAAAATTTTATTTTAAAAGAAGTAATTTAGGGATAGAATAGTAAATATTTTGGTCAAATCTAAAGTGCTTATAAGCTAAAATTTGATAATTTGGGGGAGACCAACTTATTACTTTTGGCTTATAAGCACTTAACTTATAAGCACTTTTAATTTTACCAAACGCGTAGATAAGATAAAAAGTATTTATAAGCCTATTTGACCAGCTTATAAGCTTAGCTAAACACCCTCTATATCTGTCTAATCGAGTATAATTAATGTATAACTTATGTATATGGCTTAAAAAAAAAGTAAACAGCGAATATGATTAGCTATTTGTGTAAAGATTGCTTGTTTAAAGAGATTTGTATACATATATAGAGAGAGTTTTTGCCGAAGTGTTTCGGGTGCTGATGACCCCTCAACTTAACAAGCGCATCCGCCTGTGGACTCCAACACCACATTGTATGCCCCAGACTGGACATCTGAAGCGTCGATAGTACAAAAGGGTCCTGACGATATTGGATAAACCAAGAATTGAAATGTGTCTTGACTTGATACCAAGATAAGAAAATGAAACTTGGACATAAATCAACTGAAAATAACTTAAGAGGTAAGGATTGACCAAACATGAAATACTTACTATGAAGGAATCCGGAGATAAAACGACGTAGGAATTTGGTGAAACACTAAGATCAATTCACTCTCCATTTTTATTAGAACTTGCAATCCAACTTGATTTCCTTTTATTGTGGTCAAGAAATCAGCATCTGTATGTTTAGGCAATCCTGTTTCTCTCCCATCTTCTCCTGGAGCTGTTTTGTAATATGCAAATCGTAGAAAGAAAACTTTGGAAAAATCCAAGAATTCATCAATGTAATTTTCCAGTCCCAGATTTTCCAAAACCATCCTTTTCACCATTCATCCAATTCCACTAGTGGCTTGATAATAGGATATATAGTCGCCATTTATGTTGTAGATACCCATGCTTTGTTGTTGTTTTTGTTATGAAAATTGCTGATTAAATGCTTGAATTGATGCTATTTGGTTTCGCAGGGAATGCAAGATAGACAAAGAACAAAATGAAGTGTTTGGAGGCAAGAACGTACATAAATTACCCACTTGAGAGTGCAAAAGCGAAGTTAAACGAATTAAAAGCTGGAAGCAAGATTTACAGGGATTTTCGCGGTCAACGCCGCGGTCAACGCCGCGGTCAACGCCGCGGTTCGCCGCGGTCTGTGCCGCGGTCCTTTACAGAAGGAGCCGCGGTCGAAGCCGCGGCTGCGGGAGACGCTGGGCTATTCAAGAAATTCATGGGCCAAAGTGTAAATCGGAAAAAGTTTTGTAAACCCTTTATATAATGTAGGAAACTCGCTCAAAGCTAGTTTAGGCTTAATTTTGGAGTTTATTGACAAGAGAAACAAGTGTGAGAGATCACAAAAATACCATTACTTTTATTCTTCTTAATTTTTTTGCAATTTATGATTATGAATTCTTTAGTTTACCCATTATCATGAGTAGCTAAATACTTAATCTAAGGTTTTGATGGAACCCGTTGGGAATTACTTGGTTGTTTTATCAATATAATTAGGTTTTGTTGTTTAATCTCTAATTGTTCATATACGTTTTGATTGTGGAATAGTTGAAAGGGCCCTCAATTATCCGTTCCTATTTATTGTGTATCTTCTTGAGAGAGAGTGCATATTTAGGTGATTGTATGAACAACATCACTCCCAGAGTATATACGAGAGTCATAACCGAGGGTTTAGGGGTTGGATTAGAGATAACAAAATCCCGGGTGCAATCTAAGTGAACTGTTTTGTGAAATTAGCTAACGTAACTTGAGAGAGTGCGTTTAGTAGATTATTATAATTGCTTGAGAAAGAATTATGATAAATTGAGAGTTCATGATTGTTAGAGATAGATAAATCCGAATTATAAGAAATATACAACCAAGGAAAAGACCAACTGGGAAAATCAATACCTTAGACCTTCTTTATATTGTTTACACATCAAGCATAGTTACTTTTCAGTATTTATTATTTTCAGTTTTAGCTGTTAGATAATCAACAATTGTGAATCCGAAAGTTTGAGAAAACAGGTTGTGGGAATTGAGTAACTCTGACAGTGGTAATTGGTGGGTTAATTCTCTGTGGTTCGACTCTGGGCTACAATACTCAGATTATATTTGCAACGCCCGCATAGTCTTTTGTGAGACTCAGTTGAGCGTGATCAAATTTTGGCACCGTTGCCGGGGAATTAACGGTGTTATCAATTACAATTGAAAGAAACACAAAGATCCCAATAGTAATCCGTTTTCTCTTTACCAATCTTTACATTGAAATTCTAACGGTTGAAATCTTGTGGAAAGCAGGTGTATGCCTAGAAATTCTTCGAGGACTGGAGAACTAATAGAAGGACTTTCAGACCCCGAGAAAATATTCAGGGCATTGAACCGTGCCAACAAAGGACTTCAACAAACTCAATCAACAAATCAACTCGAATTTGACATGGGTGACGTGAATAACGCCAATGGAAACAACAAGAATGAGCAAGTTAACTTGGAAGTTAGGGGAGTGGCACCTCTTGTGCCAGAAGCTGCACTTTATTGACTGGGCACAGCCTACAGCTGATAATCTGGCTACTGCCATAGTTGTGCCTGCAATTCAAGCGGAGACATTCCAAATCACCAACAACATGCTGCATCTGTTGCAGAATAAAGGATTGTTCTCCGGGTCAAGCATTGAAGACTCACAACAACACTTGAAAAATTTCTTGTCAATTTGCATGACCCAAAGGCAGCCAAACGTGACTCCTGAAGCTATCAAGTTGCTTCTATTTCCATTCTCAGTAACCGGGGCAGCTCAGACTTGGCTAAATTCACTCCCGATCAACTCTATCACCACTTGGGAGGAATTAGTCAAGCAGTTCTTGAACAAGTTCTACCCACCTAACAAGACTGCACAGCAAATTGATGATATATTGCAGTACAGGCAGCATGCCACAGAGTCATTGCAGGAAACTTGGGAGAGATTCAAAGGGATGCTTGTCAAGTGTCCTCATCATGGTATTCCTGATCAGATGCTTGGCCAGCGATTTTACATGGGTCTAACTGACAACCTGAAGGCTAATGTAGACGCTTCAGCTGGAGGTGCATTCTTAAGCAAAACATTCACCGAGTGCAAGGTTCTATTAGACAAGATGTTACAAAATGTGGGGTGGATGACCAGAGGTGCAACACTGGCACCCATACTACATTCTGTTCCATTGAATCCCAACAATACACACGAAGAAAACATGGCCACACTCTTAACCCAGATGAGCTTATTAACAAAGAAAATTGATGAGATGGGTACAAAACAGGTGCACATTGTTGATACAACAAATGGAGGGTTGTGTACACCATGTATTAATCAGTCATATGTTTGTTCGTAGAGCGGGGAAGGTGAAAACCAAGGGGTCCGGGAAGATATGAATTATGTCAACATCTATGGGGGCCAGAGACAAGGAGCACAACAGTGGAGACCGCAACAGAATCAGCAGTATAGGCCTAATATGCAGCAGCCTAGGGGTATGCACCCTCAAAATTAATTAGTGCTCGTACCCTATCAAAGACCACAGGATAATCCACAGCAGACTCAGCAACAATTGGTTTATCAACCACCCCTTCAGCAGCAGGACAACAACATGGTGGAAATTAGAGGTATGCTCCAATAACTTATTGGGACAAATAAAAAAGTGCAGGAAAAATTGGCCGTCCATGATTCAGCTATCAAAAATATCGAAACACAGCTGGGTCAGCAGTCCATGGCATTGAACAACCGCCCTCCAGGAACTTTACCTGCAGACACCAACATTAATCCCAAGGAGCAAAACCCGAATCAGCTAATGGCAGTCAGTCTAAGGAATGGTAGAGATCTAGATCGAGAGCAGGAAATTGCACAGGCCAGCAAGAACACCACACCAGCTACCACAGAGCTATTAAAGGAAGAACAGCCAGCAGAACTCACTGACGTAGCAGTTGAGCAAAGTCAGAACGGTAAAGGAAAAGAAAGGGAGACCGAGCAAGTTGCAGAACAGGTGGCACCTCTTGTGCCAGACACTCCTAGCAAAAAGGAACCAGCAAGTGGTGCCCAACGGATGATCCCTGCACCCTTTCCTCAGAGACTGGTCAAGCAAAAGAAGCCAGATCAATACAAAAAGTTTATAGAAATGCTGCGCCAAATCCAGTTGAATATTCCATTGATGGATGCTTTGAGGGAGATGCCCGGTTATACTAAGATGATGAAAGATTTAATGTCAAAGAAGTTTGATTTTCAAGATCTATCCACCGTAACTCTAACACAACCCTGCAGCACAGTGGTGGCAAAATCGATAGCCCAAAAGATGTCCGATCCAGGTAGCTTTACTATTCCATGTACCATAGGGATTTATGCATTTGCAAAGGCATTATGTGATTTGGGGGCAGCATAAATTTGATGCCGCTGGCCAGATACACCAAATTGGGCAGCGGCAGGGCCAGACCCACTTTGATGTTACTCCAGCTGGCTGATCGTACTGTGAAAAGGCCTACTGGTATTCTTGATGATGTGCTGGTGCAAGTAGGGAAGTTCGTGTTCCCTACAGACTTTGTGATTCTAGACTGTCAGGTGGATGAAGAGATTCCCCTTATTTTGGGGAGACCATTTTTAGCCACTGGGAGAGCACTTATAGACTGGGGAGCTTAAAATGATAATGAATGATGAAGAAGTCATATTCAACGTTCAACAATCAATGAGAAGACCCAGCGAATATGCAAATTGCTCTCTAGTAGAAGCTGTTGATGTAATTCTGCAAGAGGATGATAGGGCCCTGACTGTGGGGGACCCATTGGAGGCATGCTTGACGAACTTAGATGAAATGGATAGAGAGGGGTTGGCTGAATGGGTAATGGCACTGGAAGGCCAAGGATTTTGGTCAAGGGAACCTCAGTTCGAGTCCCTCGAGCTGGAAAAATGGGTCACTCCCCCAGCCAAGCCATCAATAGAGGAACCACCCAAGCTGGAGCTAAAACCACTCCCCGATCATCTCAGGTATGCATTCCTAGGCCCTGATTCTACGCTGCCTGTTATTATTTCATCCTGTTTGATAGATGTGCAGGTAGAGCAGCTCTTGCAGGTACTGAAGGAAAACAAAACTGCCATTGGTTGGACCATGGCAGATATAAATGGTATCAGCCCAGCTTTCTGCATGCATAAGATTCTCCTGGAAGAAGGGCACAGATCTTCCAGGGAACACCAGCGAAGGCTGAACCCTAACATGAAAGAAGTTGTAAAGAAAGAGGTGATTAAATGGTTAGATGCGGGAATTATTTTCCCCATCTCTGATAGTAATTGGGTCAGCCCTGATCAGTGTGTCCCGAAAAATGGAGGTATGACTGTTGTGAAAAATGACAATAATGAGTTGAT
>MU710253.1:19610-38474 GCA_026770625.1 Nicotiana glauca | reverse complement strand
TGGAACCCTTCCACTCCAACCTCGGCAACCCTGGCATCACTAGTGAAACAGTCTTGGCATGGCAATCTAGAACGGTGTGATATGGAGATAGCCAATCCATGCCCAGGCTAACCTCAAAATAAATCATATCGAGCAATAGAAGATCTGCCCTAGTCTCAAAACCACAGAAAGTAACCACACATGACAGGTAAATCCAGTCCACAACTACAGAATCACCCACAGGAGTGGACACATGAACAGAAACATCCAAAGGCTCAGGAGAAGTGACCAGGAATCGGGCAAACAGAGATGACATATATGAATAAGTAGACTCTGGATCAAATAATACTGAAGCACCCCTACCACTGATGGAGATAATACCTGTGATGACGGCATTTGAGGCCAATGCATCTGGCCTGGCTGGAAGAGCATAGAATCTAGCTGGAGCACCAGCTGGCTGGCCTCCACCTGTCTGAGCAATAGCGGGCTGACCTCTACCCGTCTAACCTCCACCTCTGGGATGGCCTCTACCAATCTGTCCTCCACCTCTAGGTGGCTGGGCTGCTGGTGTAGGAATCATGGGTTGTTGCCCCTGTTGCACTGCCTTGCCCCTAAGCTTGGGGCAAGATCTCCTCATGTGACTGGGGTATCCGCACTCAAAACAACGCGGTGCGGCGACCTGCTGCCCTGATGACTGTCCCTGATGACTCGTAGATCCCGTGGGAGGAGCTTGGATAGCCGGTGGACGATACGAACTCTCCAGCATAGCACTGAAGTAGGAACTAGAAGAACCCTGAGGACCTGAATACCCACTGGAGGAACCCTGAATAGCTGGCGGGCGGTAGGAACTCTCTGGCATGGCACTGAAATAGGGGCGTGCTGGAGCACCTCGGGCGGGAGGTGGTGGTGCTGAAGATGGGGGCCTACTGGGCTGACCCCTCCCATACTGACCCCTGCCCCTAGCTGGGGCACCTCTGAACTCCCCAAGTTGGATCTCTTGTCCTGCTGTATCTGCTCTCTACCCCTCTAGCGATACCCCTCAATCCGGCGAGCAATCTCGACCACAAGCTGATACTATGTACCCATCTCCACCTCTCGGGCCATACCCGATCAAATACTGTGCTGCAACCCAGCGGCGAACCTCCACACTCTCTCTGCATCTATAGGGAGTATCATAAGTGCATGGCGGGATAACCCAGAAAATCTCGCCTCATAGTAGGTCACAGACATCTAACCCTGCTCAAGGTGCTCAAATTGATACCGCAGCTCTTCCCTCTCAGAGGGCGAAAATACCTGTCCAAGAACAACTGTACGAACTGACCCCAGGTGATGGGAGGAGAATCGGCAGGCCTGCCAAGAACATAGGACTGCCACCATCTACGGGCCCTGCTCTTAAGCTGAAAAGTGGTGAAGTCGCCCCCATGCGACTCCAATATCCTCATAGTATGCAGTCTGTCTCTACACCTGTCAATAAAGTCCTGAGCATCCTTATGACGCTCACCCTCGAAGACTGGAGGGTGAAGTCTAGTCTATCTGTCTAATAGCTTTTACGGATCGCAATCCACAGCTGGCCTGGGCTGATGTGCCACGGCAGCAACTAGCTGAACCCCATCTGCAGGTAGTGCACCCGGAGTCTGATAAACTGCGGCTGTATGACCTGGAGCATGGGCAGTAGGAGTCTGTGCTCCCCCTCCTGCCTGTGAGGTAGCTGGATCTACTGGAAATAAACCAGCTTGAGTCATAGTATCCATGAACCGAAGCATGCGGCCCATGACCTCCTGAAATCCCGGTGCTGTCATGAAATCAACCGGGGTAGGCTCTGCTGCGGGCACCTCGCCCTACTCCTCAACAATGGGATCCCTAGCAGGATCTCCTGGTGGTGCCTCTGGAATAGCTCTGGTACGCCCGCGTCCCCTACCACGGGTCGGTGCCCTCTCCCGGCCTCTAGCAACAGGGGGAGCAGCTCCTCCCGGGTCCGGAACGTCGGCGGTACAAGTCCTCACCATCTGTGAGATAATAGAAGAGGGAAATTTAGTACACTGACCACTGCACGATAGAAATGAATAAAGAGTAGTTTTTCCTAATACCCCATAGCCTCCCGAAGATGAATACAGACGTCTCTGTACCGATCTACAAGACTCTATCAGGTGTGCCCATAGCTTTGTGAGACCTACGTGAACCTAGTGCTCTGATACCATGTTGTCACGACCCATTTTCCATAATAGGTCATGATGACACCTAACACCGTTGTCAGGCCAGCCAACGCGGAAGTATAATTTAATTATCATTTTTATTTTTAATAAAAAATTAAGTATAAAAGATTCTTCAAAGTTAAGGTGAAAGCCAAGAGCGATATTACTGTAATAATATAGTTATACAACCCAAAAATGAATGTCTACTAACGTGTGTGCCAGAACCTGATGTCACAAGCTATGGACAACTAGTAGAATATACAAAAAAGAATATACTATCCTACTATCTGAATCAGGATATACAGAAAGCAAAAATACATAGAAAGACTTCTTCGGCTGCGGATCGGCATGAAAGAGAAGGGGCTCACCGTAGAAGTCCCAGATGTGCTCACTGATATGCACCAGAGTGATGTCCAGATCCACCTGCCTCAAATCCTGTACATTTAAGTACAGAAGTGTAGCATGAGTACATAAACAACATGTACCCCGTAAGTATCCCGCCTAATCTCGAAGAAGTAGAGACGAGAAGTCGACTCGGTACTTACTAAGGTCAAATAATATATATATATATATATATATATATATATATATATATATATATATATATATATATATATAATGTGTTCAAATCATGGAAATTACAAGTATCACAAGTGACATAAGTCAAGTTCTTCGCTACATTGAGTTTATAATTTATCATTTTGAGATGATAGCAAAATTATGCAAGTGTAAACTTTCTCACAAATTAAACATGCGCACATAGTACCAAGGCGACGGCCCGAACCAACAGAAAGAAACTGTGTGCTTGCCGAGGGTCGACGGTGTGCCTATAGATGCATCTATTCATACCGAGGCGGTCGACCCGATTCACAATATCAGGCAAAATCAAGAATAAGCACAAAAGGCACATTTGTAGTCAAGTATACCATTCAATATCCAACAAGTTGTGCAAGTTGCTTTTATTTCCTTTCAAGTCTCTACATATCCTAAATGATCACATTAGCCAATTAATATGGAGATTTTTCATAAATAAACATGATGTGGGTCCTAAACTACCCGGACAATCAACATAGTAGTAGCTACGCACGGACTCTCGTCACTAGGTGCGTACGTAGCCCCCGCATTTAGCAACAATTATTTGTTCATTAATCCTATGGGGACAATTCCCTCTCACAAGGTTAGAAAGGAGACTCAACTCGCTCCAAAGTGCACTTCCAAGTTCCAAGAACGAGCCCAAGTCTTTAAAGTCGAAGTCGAACAATTCTCAAACTAATCAAATGAAGTAAGAACTAGTCAATAAAGGCTTACAAGTTTGAATTCTAACTATTTAAGTGATTTCCCAACCTTTCCCATAAGTTTCCCAAATTCCGACCCCGGGCCCACGTGCCCGGACCCCGAGATTTTTCGAAGAAAGTTGTTCTCTATCACCTAAGGATCACAAATATATGATTTCTAGTCCATTAAATAGTTATTTACGTGGTTAAATCTTAATTTTATTTAAACCCTAGGTCTAGCTCTAATCCTTTGATTTTACCATATTTCTAGTGTTTAATCTACCCATTATACAAGTACTTAAGCTAAAAATGTAAAGGAATTACTTACGTTGACAATCTATGTGGAAACCCTCCCTTGGAAGCTCCCAATTCGCCCAAATGTGGAGTGAGTAATGGAAAAAATGAAAGTTGGGTTCGCATTAAATGAACCCATTCTGCCCAGCTAATTCCACTTCTGCGGCAAAATTTCCGCTTCTGCGGTGTCCGCTTCTGCGGATTCGGGCAAATCTGGGCAAGACTGCTTCTGCAGTCTGTGGGTCGCAAAGGCGGGACCGCTTCTGCAGTCCCAGGGCCGCTTCTGCGGTTTCCCCATGCCTGAGCCCTTTTCGCTTCTGCGTCCTATCGATCGCTTCTGCGGTCCAAGAGCCGCAGAAGCGGTTATGATAGAAGCAGCAAAGTTGGTTTTTCCTAAGTTTTCAACTTCACTCGAACCTCGACCATTTAACGCTGCCCGAATATACTGTCAAGTCTAAAATCACGAGGCGGACCTACTCGAACCCTCGAAACACTCAAAACAAACGCTAATTCAAGGAGTTGAACCCCCAAACCAATTGAATCAACTTAATGAACTTCAAGTTCTTAATTTCCTTTCAACGGGTCAAAACGCCCTTAAACTACTCGGATTGACACCAAATTTTACGGGTAAGTCTTAACTAATATTTCGGACCTGTACCAAGTTTCGAAACTAAAATCCGAACCCGATACCTATAATTTCAATGAATACTTAGATTCTTTAATTCTGTAAAACTTCGATTTAACAATTTTACATAAAAATTCATTACTCGGGCTAGGAACCTCGGAATTCGATTCCGGGCATACGCCTAAGTCCCATATTTTCCCACGGACCCTCGGAATCGTCAAATCACGAATCCGAGTCCGTTTCCCAAGAAAATTGACCGAAGTTAAACTTGCCCTTTTTAGAAAAACTTAAAGAAGCAAATGGACATATTCTTGCTCAAAACTCTTCTAAATTCCGAACCGCCCGTCCCCGCAAGTCATAAATTAGTTAAAGTAAGTGCGAGAAGTTTTATTTAAGGGAAAGGGGTTCTAAAATGCAAAATGACCAGTCGGGTCGTTACATACCCCCCTAGACTTTACGATAAGGTCTATATATAACCCTCGTTAAAAATTTGGCCCATATCCAACCTTGCCGTTACACTATTGGTCCGGATACCCCCTTTATTTTAAACGGAGCTAAATATCCCCCTAGACTTTACGATAAGGTCTACATATAACCCCTTTGTTTTAAAAGTTTGGCATATAAGTTCTATATCTTAAACTATTTGTCAAATTAAATAGTTATTTAAAAATCTTCTTTTAATTTTTCTTAAACTTATAAGTTCACATAAATTGATCTACATGGAATACAATATTTTAGATGTTTTTTTTCCAATGTACCTATGAGCAGATAATTTTTTTTTTTTTGTCGATAAATGTTTAGGTAAATGATGCCAGCAGACAAAAATTGTCGATAATTTTATTCTAATTGTTGCGCAGGGACAGAAATGTAAGTTTTGGGAATAAGTACATGATGAACTTCCAGGGGGTATTTGGCCGAGTTACTGTTCATTATTTTTTTATATTATTTATTATTTAATCTTTTAGTTTATCTCTTTATATATACCTAATTATGTTTATGTAATGTCTTTATAATATTAATTTTATATCTTAACTTTGGTGTATAATTTTGATCAATTAATTTTCGTGCTTTTATTATTTTTATGTAAAATTGTAAGTTAATGCGTGAACCAGGTTCAGGTCTTGCATTTGGCATTCCCGATGTTGACGTTTTTATTATAAGTTATAATTGTACAAAAAATATATAATTATCTCAAAAAATGAATGGTGCAAATATAAAATATTAGATGTTGCTAAAATTGAAAGGTGCGAATATAAAATATTATATGTTTCTAAAATTAAAAATACATTAAATGAAAATACATGTATTTAATTAATCTTGTATCGCAATGATTTCACTTTTATTTGAATTATTAGTTAATCTATAATAATTGCTTATAAATTATATTATTTAAAATTTTATGGAATTGTTTTAAAGGAAATTACAAATTAATAAAAATAAAAGATGGAATTTATTTAATAGAAATTAAAAAATAAAATTGAAATAAAAGTTAATAATATAATATAGAAAAGAGAGAAGAATATAAAAAAATTTGGAGAAAAAATGAGGGAATAGTTTATTATCATAAAGTCCAAGGGGTTATATATAGACCTTATCGTAAAGTCCAGCGGGGTATTTGGCTCCGTTTAAAATAAAGGGGGTATCTGGGCCAATAGTGTAACGGCAAGGTCGGATATGGGCCAAACTTTTAACGAGGGTTATATATAGACCTTATCGTAAAGTCTAGGGAGGTATTTAGACCTTTTCCGTTATAAATATTATATTATATTATTAATGTACATTTAGTACTGTGTTACAAATAAGTTTCCTGAAGAAGCTCACCCATATTGAACTCTACCGTAAATATGTTTATCTATTTAGTACTCTATTGGAAATAAACCTCATGAAGAAGCTTATTATTTCGATATTCCGTTGTAGATAAATATTACTCTTGTAAAAGATTATTTATAGCTGGTACAACAATAACTTACAAGAAGCTTAATTATACATTACCTTGCGGTAGGAGCTTACAAACTACTTATATAGAGGGTGTTTTACTAAGTTTATAAGCTGGTCAAACTGGCTTATAAGTACTTTTTGGCTTATCTACGCGTTTGATAAAATTAAAAGTGCTTATAAATTAAGTGCTTATAAGCCAAAAATAAGTCAAAAGCCATAATTTGGTCTCCCTCAACTTATCAAATTTTAGCTTATAAGTACTTTAGATTTGACCAAATATTTACTATTCTATCCCGAAAATACTTCTTTTTAAATCAAAACTCTTCGTATACCTAGTTCTTCGGTTGCTTATTATTAATTTCAGCACTTTTATCCAAATACATAACTGCTTATTTTTTAAATTAAATTCAGCACTTAAAAATACATTTTAGCACCTAATACTTATCAGATAGTCTAAATCAGCTAAGCCAAACGACTCATAATACCTTGCAGCAGATTGTGCCAAATGTGAATTTCATAAGGGGCGAAGTACGGTAAAACGATCGTACGGAAGCCAATCGGAACGCCTTTTACTTTTGTTCTTAAAAAATTCACGCACTCATCACTGTATTGACTTCTTACTTCGCACAGCCGCCGTGTCCTCTCTCAATCACCGCCAATTCCTAATCCTCCCCCACCTTTGGGCAAATAACCCTAGCAATTGTCTGATGGGCGAGCAAACCCAACCACAATCAATAACCGAAACCCAAACTCCATCCCTATCTCAACCCAATTCTGATTCCACCGCTTTATCAACAAACCCTCCTGTCGATATTCCCCCAAATCCCTCAAACCCTTCTAAAATCCCCATTCGCCCCCAGAAAATCCGTAAACTCTCTTCCGCTCCCTCCGCCCAATCGACAAATCAAAAACACACTGATTCCTCGCAATCCGTAGCCACATCAAACGGCAAAGGGACAATCACCAAAAATCGCCGGAGGAGTGCATCACAATTAACAAGGGTTTTGCCGCAAGTAATCAAACCATTATCTGCTAATGGAGAAATCGAAAATGCCCTTTGCCATCTGCGCTTAGCGGACCCACTTCTTTGCTCCTTAATAGATACCCTTCCTTTACCTGCATTTGATTCACACCAACTTCCATTTCTAGCACTTTGCAAGAGTATTCTCTATCAACAATTAGCTTATAAAGCGGGCACTTCCATTTACACGCGTTTCGTCTCCCTTTGTGGCAGCGAGGATGCTGTTTGCCCCGACGTGGTTCTCTCCTTATCTGCTCAACAGCTCAAGCAGATTGGTATCTCGGGGAGAAAAGCAAGTTACCTTTATGACCTTGCGAATAAGTATAAAACGGGGATTTTATCAGACGATACTGTTGTAAAGATGGATGATAGGTCTTTGTTTACTATGCTTTCGATGGTGAAAGGGATTGGTTCTTGGTCAGTGCATATGTTCATGATATTTTCACTGCACAGACCGGATGTGTTGCCTGTTAGCGACTTGGGGGTTAGGAAAGGAGTACAAATGCTGTATGGGTTGGACGAATTGCCTAAGCCTTCGCAAATGGAGCAATTGTGTGAGAAATGGAGGCCATATCGGTCCATTGGGGCATGGTATATGTGGCGGTTTATTGAGGGAAAGGGGACCCCAGCTACTGCAGCAGCAGCTATGGAGGGTGGTAGTGTGCAGCCTTTGCAGCAAATTGAGCCTCAACAGGAGCCAGAACAACAACATCAATTGCAACTTCTGGAGCCTATTGATGGCATTGGCAGCCTCGGGTATGTTTACCAACTTTGCTTTCGAATGTTTACATGATATTATGTGCATATGATCAGTGTGTTATTCATGGCACATTGCACATTGCATGAATATTATATATTGGGTGTGATTCAAGACAACAAACTGCACTTAGAATCTTTGTAAGAGCAAAGAATTAAAGCTTTCCTTTGGTGATTTTGGCTTAAGGAGTTGTGTGTGCCTGTGTTTCTTTTTTATGGAGTAATTAGTTTCATTTGTGGCATCAGGAAGATGCAGAGAGTACAAAAGAGAGTTTGTTAGGTCCATTACACGATCTAAGGGTCTAACAAAGTCCAAACTGTTTAACAGGATATTTACAGGAGATAGATTGCACCACTAAATAGACATAAAAGGCATCATGGCTTAAGGGAGTGGTTTGGAGTTGATATTCCATCGGAACGTCTATTATTCCATTCTGTCCAAACACACCAAACAAATGCTAGCAGACATTATTTTCCTGATGGATCTACCAACTTTCCCAGAATTCTTTCATTCACAGGCATCCTTAATATTCTCTGGAATGACCCAACTGAGTCCAAAAACTGAGAGGAACATGCTCTAGCTGTACAGTGTAAGAGGTGTCTATTGGTTTCTGTACTTTGGTGACACATATAACATCTATTGACAATTTATATGGCACTTTTTCTTAGGTTGTCCTGGGTCACATGCTTCATAAAGCTCTGTCAAACTGAGAAAAATTATCGTTATTGGTAACTTTGTTTTCCAGATTAGTTTCCAGGGCCGAGTATCAACCATCTCATTTTGAGCACGGAGGTGTAAGTAGCCTGTTTTAACAGAATATGTACCATCAGTCTTATTGCCCCACCTTAGGCTATCAGCCGTCTGCTCATTTACTGTGCAACTCTCCAGTCTTGCAAGTAGGTCCTCAAACTCCCAATCATGTTCGTATCTTCTGAAGTATAGGTTTCAGGTGCTACCTTCTCTATTATGTGAAATGGTAGAATATGAGGCACAGGAAACTGGAAAAGTTTGGAAAGTCATTCTTTAGAGTTTGAGTTATCCAGCCATTTGTCTTTCCAAATATTGATGTGTAATCAATTGCCTACAAAAAGTAATGTTCTGAAAGAACTCGTCCCAAAGTTTTTGTATACTCTTCCAGAGACCAACACCATGAGAGGCCCTTGATAGCATGGTGCACCATTGACTTTCAACTCCATGCATTGCAGTCACTACCTTTTTCCAAATGTTAGGTTCCTCCTGGCCATACCTCCATAGCCATTTCATTAACATACATTTGCTTTGAGCAGCAAGATCTCTAATACCCAAACCGCCTTGAGATTTAGGCCGTGACTTTTGACCACTTTACCAACTGGCACTTGTGCTCCTTACTGTTACCTTCCTCAGGAAGGTTCTTCTTATCTTGTCCAGTTGCTTTTGCACCTTACTTGGGATGGAAAAGAGTGACATGTAGTAGGTAGGAATGCTATCCAACATGTTGTTGATATAGCATCTGCAAGTAGCAAGGCTTTTTTGGAACTTCTTAATTACACCATTCCAGATTTCTGTTGATCTGAATTTAGCACCAAGTTTTTGTGCTACATAAGTTGTTAGGAAAGAATCGACGCTGCAGTATAAGTTTTCTGCCAAAACCTCCAGATTAGGAGCATCATTGACTGGGTAGATAGTATTTTTGAGCACAAAGCATAAAAAATGAGGAGGGTAAGATTAAGATACAACAACTTACTCACTTGGGGCTCCTTTGTTCCACAAAAAACTGCAGGGAAAAGTCTATAATCATCTTCAAGATGTTGCAGTGCCTTCTGTTATATGTCGTGAAGGGGATCGATGGGCAATGTCTCTTAATAGCAGAAAAAGAAGAGACTTAATAGGGGATAAAAAAATTTGTTAAATACAATAACCTGGAGGAGGGAGATGCTCTTGTATTTGAACTTCTTAAAAAGTTCAAATAATAGTGTCATGTTCAAGGTTCAAATTCTTAGAGGTGACTTACCAGAGGAATTATTGAAGCAAAATGAAGAAGGTACCTTAGTCAATCCTGTTGAGATTGATTAGATATCTGTGTGTAGTAATTTTCCTTTTGGTTCATGGTCAATCTCTCTTTTTTTTTGGGGGGGGGGGGTTGGTGGTGCTGGGTGGGTCACTATATCTTATTAATTTCGTACGTATCCGTGGTTCTCCAGTTATGTCATTGTTGATTCCAGAATTACTTTGCAAAGACTGTGGTTTTGATGTCGGATTACTTTGCCTAATCTCATTAAGCAAAATAAACTATGTTGCACAGATTCTCTAAAATGATGCTGCACCCGTGTCTGATTCTCCAAAAAAATACTACTTTTGGAGGATCCGACACGCACCCGATGACATTTTCAGAAAGTCCGAGTAACATAGAAAGTAAATATGCATTAAATGAAAACTAAATATGACATTTATCCCGTGTTTAGAGACGAAGTGATAAATATTAAATGAAAATAAGCACCAATAATTGCAACTACTAAATAAGGATCCAATTAGGCATCATAATCTTATAAGAAGTAAATGTGAAATTCATGATTAGATGTAGCTTTTTTATTAAATAATTAGATGTAACATGTGGTGCATGTGAGCTTATTTGCAACAAAATTTAAATGTCTTGGAGCTAAGTATTAACACATTCATCCATGGGGATTAATTTTTGAGTGTTGTTAAATGTCTACTGTACATTTTTGAATCAACGCGTGTGTTTAAAATCACCCCTTTCAATTCATTCATAACTTTTCACCATCGCTTGCCATTAGCTATCACTTCAAATAAAATATCACCTTTACACCTTTTTTTAATTCTCTCTCTGTAAAACATGACGCACCTCTCACGACCTCCTTAATGTTGTCAAAGGCACATTTAAGGCGAGCTTAAGATCTGAAAAGCTCAGGGAGTGCGCTTCGCCTTGCTTAAATTGTTCTTCGCTGTTCGGCCCTACAACTCCACACTATTCGGCTAATGGTAGCTAATCGCTTGCCATTAGCTATCACTTCAAATAAAATATCACCTTTACACCTTTTTTTATTCTCTCTGTGAAACATAACGCACATCTCACCATCTCCTTAATGTTGTCAAAGGCACATTTAAGGCGAGCTTAAGATCTGAAAAGCTCAGGGAGTGCGCTTCGCCTCGCTTAAATTGTTCTTCAGTGTAGGCAAGGCACGTAGGCGTGCACACTCATTGCTCGTGAGTTCTTTTTGAATCAAGCTTTACGAAACAACAAATATGATCGGCAAATAAGTGTATTAGTTGGTAAGGAAAACATTATGAATAAATTTTCTCTTTTCTTATATATATATACATGTATGTATATGTTCCTTCGTTGCACTTATTGCGCTTTGTGCTTAAAGCCCTAATAGACCTGGAGCTCGTTTTAGAGCTTTTCGCCTTTGACAAACGTGCTTATGTTCCCCTTTTTCATATACTAAATTCCCTTCCAAAAAGAAAAATGCCACCAAGAAGAGATATTAATGCCTCTTTGATGAGATGGCCCAACAACTCCACACTATTTGGCTAATGGTAGATGAAACCATGGACCATGTTCCTGAATAGTAAAGCAAGAAGGATCAAGAGTTACAATGTCATCCTCAACATCATCATTTATGAAAGAATAAAGCTTAATATGGGACAGACATTTAGGGTGTGTTTGGTATAAAGGAAAATGTTTTCCAAGTAGTGATCTTATTCGTTTTTCGGTGTTTGGTATGCAAATCAAGGAAAATAACTTCTCAAGAGTATTCATAAATAATTTAGATACAATAAACATGAAGCCATAAGCTTTCGAATCAACATCCTTCCGAACCCACAAATATCCGAACCGCTAAACTCTCGAAACCGCGAACTTTATAATTTTTAAACCCGTAAATTTCCAAACACAAACCTCCTAACTCATACTTGGAACTTGTAAAATTTCGAACCTGTAAACTAACTCATACTTGGAACTTGTAAAATTTCTAACGTGTAAACTGAAAGGTGAAAAAACTAAAACTGAAAATATATAAAAATTACAAAAAACGTAAAAAAAGTAATTTTTTGCGGGGTTGTAGGGTGGGTGGTGACGGAAAAAAAATTAAAAATTGAAAAAAAAAAACCTTTTTGGAGAGAGGGTGTGGGGTGGGTTGGTGAGGAGGGTGGGTTGGTGAGGATGGGGAAGGTTGATAAGGAGTTTTGGAAAATATTTTTCCTTTCTCTTGATAAAGAAAACATTTTCCTCCAATTGGAGGAAAAAGAGTTCATAAAGAAAATATTTTCCAAAATATTTAAGCCAACCAAACATGGGAAAATTGAAAAACATTTTTCGGAAAATGTTTTCCTTCGTACCAAACACACCCTTAATATACACTGACATATAAACATTACCAAGGACCAATTTACATATTCATCTATATTATTATAAAAGCATGAATACAACGTCGATTTACAAAAGTAACCTTATAATATTAAGCATAATAGCTTATAATAAAAGGACATAACCGAAATTTTAGATATTAGTCTTATAATTTTAGGACATAATACTACACATTAGGAATCTTACATGATTTCCTTTAGGATTCCTATTTGTATAATTATTATCGGGCGGTCTAATTCATATAAAATTGAACAAGTAAATATCTTTAGTCATATAATCATATTACTTTTAGGATATACTTCTTAAAAATTTGTATTATTAATTTAATTCGAGAACGTATTATAATGTCCGATTACTAATGTAATTTGAGAATGTATTATATTGCCCAAATCTATTTAGAGAAGTGAGAGTCTATTTTATTATAAAAGCATAAAATCAATATTATTATACCAAAATAGCCCTAAAATATTAAGCGGAAGAACTCATTGGGAAATGACATAACTGCAATAACCTATTTTTTGGACACAAGTGAATGATTTGAAATTCGAGTTATTTCACGGAATAACACTCGTATACATTGAGCTCGTAATGCTACCTCACAATTCATAAGTCTCTCTACGATACCTACTTTGCTAATTTTTAATATTTAATGTTTTAAAATTAATAAAATTGTCTATTAAATTCTTATTAAAAATATGTAGGAATGTTTAACAAATTCAATTTCATAAGAATCCTCCGTATTGGCAATACATTACCACTCTATAATGTCCAATACCAAAAAAATAATTTTAAATAAACTGCATAAAGAGTTGAAATTGAGAAAAAAATAACCCATGATAATACATTTTTATATTATATTTGAACTATTTTCCTATTCAAATAATATTTTTTCGTGTAATATTGAAAAATGCCCATCTATTAAACAACAACTAAGAAAATATTAAAGAATATAAATGTGAGAAAGAGAAAAAATGGTTAGTAAGAGTCAATACCTCTAATGATTCTACAAACATAAAGATCTAAAAGTGAAATGTCATATCAATCTTTTATTCTCTGAAATAAAATTTATAGTGGATAAAACTATAATTAAGATTAAATATTCGAAACAAAAGATGAACTAATATTAAGATCTGAATGAACACAGAATAAATTATTTTCTATGTTAAAACCAAATAATTAAATCTTTTAATTAATTATTTAGCAAGAGAATCCACTTCAATTATTTTTCAATTCATCATATGAGTAAAATTCTTATTCAAGTTAAAAAAAATCTTAGGATATATAAATTTATTCCATAAAAAGAGCGTTATAACACAAAGTAAAAAGGTTAGTATATCATTAAGAATCAAATTGCTATACAAGTGACTGAGGAAGCACAATCAAAGATAAATCCTAATCAAGAACAAGCTTTCAAGACTATATTATAAAGAGTCGACTCTGGTATAATGGGATTATTCTTTGTAGATGCCTCCGACGGAATCAAAATAATATTTCTATCTCATGCATTACTTGCAAATATCATATCAAAAGGGATGACACTGTTAGCAATAATAGCATGTGGTGTACCAACAACGATTTTATTGTAAGGCCACCCATTTTAGATTTAGATTTGATATACCTATTCAAACAACTTAAATAACCATCACAATATATCAAAGCAGAGTAATGATGCTAAATTTATAAGGAAAGCAAAATTGATCATATGGGATGAAGCACTTATGGCAAAGTGTCAAACGAACGAATAATTGTTCGAAGTTCTTATTAATGAACCGTTTTGTGGAAAATTAATGGTTTAGGAGGTGATTTTTGTGAAGTACTACTAGTAGTTCCAAAATCGACAAAAGCAGAGACGGTAAAAGCTAGCTTGCCAAAGTTATACTTCTGCTTCAAATGAAAAAGATTCAACTGACAAGATATAAAGTAAGAACATATCCAATATTTAGTGTCTTCTTACTTCGTGTCGGAAACGAAGAAGAGCATCCAATAAAAGATGATTTGTTTTTTCCCGAACACTTGGTTATCATTCCTAATGGTAATAGTAGTGCATTTAATAAGATAAATAGTTTTTATCATTAGATTAAAAGCAATTTGTGCAAATTGCATTATAATTAAAAAGATATCTTAGCTAGCAGAAATGAATATGATGATCTAACTTTAAAAGATTGATTGCAAAATTTTATAATAAAAAACAATTATTTTCAGTTTTTGAATCAATAGAAAATGATACCAATAATTACTACCAAGTAGAATGCTTAAATACTTTAATACCAAATGGCCTTCAAGTTCTACCATACATGTTTGTTGTTAAGTTTATTATTTCTTACGTATGTTAGTGTCGTTCTATATATAATAGACTAAGTTAAAGTTGATCTTCCATTGTATATAGGTTTATTTTGAAAACAATGTGTATGTTATGCTACTGAAAAACTTAGATACACCGAATAGCTTATGTAATAGCACACAGATGGTATATAGAAATTTTGACAATAACGTCATACATACAAAAATTATGATACTGGTCAATGTGCTTCTAAGTATATTCTTATCCTTGAATTCAACTTTCGTCTTCCGAAACTAAGAAATATCCTTTTAAATTTGTGCGAAAATAATTTTTAGTATGTTTACCGCAATATGTTTTCTTGCACGAACAACTGTATATTGCACTTTCAAGAGTGACATCGAAATCAACAAGAAGAGTTTTGGTTAAAAGCAGAGCAACCAAAGCATTAGGAGGAAACATACACAAAAAAAAAAAATATTGTCCACGAAGAAGTGTTCGTTAAGATACCATCACGCTGTATACTTTTGAACTATTATGCATAATTATCTAACTAACATGACAAAATTGATCATTTGTGTAAGTTTTGATGATGTCCTTTTATTTTAAATTCATGTATTATGCTAATGTAATAATATTTTTGGGCGTTTAAATGATTGTTGTATTATTATACATGAAATTTCTCTCGTTAATTAATTTTTTTTGTTCCTTCATATAAATAAATGTTTAAATCATCACGTTTCATTATTAACGTGCAACACGCGTTTGTAGATACTAGTAATTACAAAAAGGGACACACTACAAAAGCTAAACGTCAAATAGACCAAAAAAGAAACAAAAGCGTAATAACATCAAGCAACCCTAATATTAGAAGCCTAAACATCTGCTTAATGGCTGGTGGAGATCCAAGTGGAGTAATGTACTCATTCGCCTTGCATACAGGGAGAAAGATTTGACAGAGCATCCTCTTGATACTTGTGCTACGAGTACCATGTACATTTTGGTAGGGATTGAGCTCTCCTTCCACCTAACATAGTGAGGAAAGACGTATATTTTTCACTGTTCTTTTGGGGAATAATTTAGAAATCTCCAAAGGCAAGTGATGTACGGTTCAAAATTCTGACGGATAATGGGCTCCCCCTCCATCCTTATCCACTTAAATACCAGTTTTTTTCTGTAGCATTTCAAACCTGTAACGTGCACTTAATCCACACATCATACGTTGCACTCTTCTAGAATGAATCCTTGCGGGTTTATATTTGTCACTGTTATATTCCTACTAACTGCACCACTCAAAATGGATGCAGGCAGGAATTTATATTATTTGTTCAGAGAAGAGTTTTATCCTCTCCAAGGCATGAATATTATTAGCTCTGATCCTTGAATCATAAATAAATTATTTCTCTTCTTGTGGAGTTAACCTCCCCGAGTTGGCTGATAATGGGTTACTGTTGTATATTTTATCCGTATGGAAAAGTTATTTCTTTTAGTCTGAAAGTATGATTACCTTTCCTCCGGCATTAGAAGGAGAACCATCTGATCGAAGGAGTGAAGTTTTGTTCCTTTCACTTTTATTTTGCTTAACTATGCCGGGTTGTTATGTTTGATTTCTTTCCATGTTTTAGTTATTTGGGGGCATACAAGGATACTGATATTGTGTCATTAATATTTTGGTATTAGGGCTTGCATTTGGGGCCAATGATTGAAGGGTTAAGGCGGGAACAAAGCTAGTTGAGAAGAGGTTTCTGAGGTATCTGGGCGCCAATAGTCTCTTATGTTAGTATTGAGCTTTCATGATAGAGATTCTGAAGTTGCGTTGACAAGCAATTCTGCTTCAGTTTTTCAAGTTTGTCACTAGAGTTGCAGGAAAGTAGGTGTTGTAAAGGATTTGTAAATAGCAGACCCTCATGATATTTGTAGGGAACTGCATTATCATCGTCAAAAGGGTAATATAATGCTTAATATTGTTATTTTGTAAAATTTGGTCCGCTCTTATTTCTTTTGGCCCAATGAAATGTAGAAGGCAGTGGAATGAACTGCTTTTAGTTGAATTGTCAGGAATTATCCCTATTGCAGCGAATTCATCTTCATGATTTTTAGCAGTGTTGGTGATATAGCTCTGGTCTTCGTTTTTCCCGTTCTTAGTCTTGCTATTTGGGTATTAGAGACATGCTGGTATGGGCTTTTGTGGCATGCCAATTTTGGGTTGTGTGTTTTAGTTGCAGCTGCATTTAGAAAGGTTTGAACTTTAGCAATCAAGGGACGTGGTCTAGTAGTCAATTAGGAGGGATGAAAATTATAGGTCAGTTTCAATTTCCAGCTCCAGCTGAGACAATTTTGTGATAATATATTCCTATTCGCCTGAATTATGATGTGCAGAGTTAGTTGTTGGCTATGTTAATAGGAGATGGCAATTATTGGATAGAATAATCAAGAGCTTAGCATCGACTTATATTTTTTAAAACTGGCTGTATTGGACAAGAGGGGTTGCTTACCCACTTCCATTCCCAAGAGCAAGGTGGGAAGTTCTTGGAAGGAAGGATGCCGGGGGTCTATTTGGAAACAACCTCTCTACCCTAGGGTAGGGGTAAGGTCTGCGTACACATTACTCTTCCTAGACCCCACTAAGTGGGATTATACTGGGTTGTTGTTGTTGGTTGTATTGGCATACGGGCTATTAGGGGTTGTCCATTTGGGTTATGTATTTTTGTAGCAAGTTTGTGTCAGCAGGTTCTTCTTGCATCAACATGAACTTTTTACTATGAGCAATGGGCAGCTAAAACTAAATACAGATTAAGATAATGGAGATGGGGTTGTGTCAGTGTCATCTCATCTTCAAAAGCTGCTAAGCTATCGAAGATAACCCTTATCTTGCAAAGGAACTTATTCCGTTGCTTTTGGCGGTGATACAGAAATCCAAACCTGATCTCATTCTTTTTAACTTTGCAATGAATTACCCACCATCCAGAAAAAGTGTTTGCAGTCTTATTCCTTAAGACTACCTCTATGATAGCAATTATTGAGGATAGTTTAATGATAAAATGATAATGATCTCTGAATGACCATTCTCACGTCATGCTTCTGGATTTGGGTACTACAAATGAGTCACAATCTTTGGTTGAAAGAGCCTTAAGGGCCCAAGAATGTGTTGATTAAGTGGGAAAACATCTGCATATGATATTGTATATAAATATAAGGCCAAATACATACACAACCCATTAAACTTGGTCCAATATTTTAGTTTGACACTCTAGCTAACTCCTGTTCCATTTTGGCCCTCCAACTCCATTTTTTTGTTTCACTTTAACACAAAAGCTCACTAGATTTAGTGTGTGATTTGCCTCCTCCTTTAGGCGCGTGAGGGACTATTTTTCAGCCAAATTTCCATGGCCAAATACATACATAACCCATTAAATTTGGCCAAAATTTTTATTTTGGCACTTTAACTCAGCCATGTTTCATTTTGCGCCCTCCATCCCCATTATTTTTGTTCCACTTTGACACAAAAGCTGACTATTTTTCATACTCCCAACGTAGAGACGGATCCAGAATTTAAATCATATGGATTCAATTTTAATGTTTTTAACATTGAACCCATTATATTTTTAAAGTTATGGGTCTATATCTATTTTTGTCCAGTTTAAATAAATTTTTACATACAATTTTTTACTCCGCGTTGAAATTTATCGGTTCAGTTGAACACGTAGTTATTACTGAAAATCTATATATAAAAATATTTTTTCCATGGGAGGGGGCAGAAAAAATAAAAATAATAATAATTTGAAATTACAAAAAAAGATGCGGGTGGTGGGGGTAGCAGCTAAGATTTGTCTGCGCTGTATTTTTGCCTGGGATAAAAGTTTTTGTGTCAAAGTGGAACAAAAGAACCCACTATATTTTTAAATATTATGGGTTCATATCTATTTTTTTTATATTTTAAATTAATTTTCACATACAAATTTTTACTCTGCGTCAAAAATTATGGGTTCAGTTGAACCCGTAGTTATTACTGAAAATATATATAAAAAAATATTTTCCCCTGGGATGTGGGCAGAAAAAACGAAAAAATAAAATAATTTGAAAATACAAAAAAAGAGTTTAAAAAAAAATTTGGGGGGGGAAAATATTTTTTATATATAT
>MU710253.1:0-18379 GCA_026770625.1 Nicotiana glauca | reverse complement strand
GAGATGGGGGTGGGGTAACAGTTGGGTATTTGCACGCGCTATATTTTTACCTGGGGGAAATTTTTTTATGTTAAAGTGGAACAAAAAAATGGAATTGGAAGGCCAAAATGGAACAAGAGTTAGTTAGAGTGCCAAAATAAAATATTGGGCCAAGTTTAATGATTGTGTATGTATTGGGCCTAAATATAAATACACCAACTTTATTAGGCCTATAGGGAGAACTAATTCATCTTGCCACCCTTGAGCTATTTGGCAAAAGGTGAAAAGGGAAGCATAGGACCTTCATATCTGCATATATAATGTGATTGAAATGATGGCTTATACTTTTATGGTAAAATACATGATTACCCACCTAACTTATGGTCCAAATCTCTCTCACACACTTTTTGAGAACATATATCATATTACACACACGACCTTTTAAAATTGTGCCTAATACACATAACTAGGGGTGTACAAAAAAAACCGAAAAATCGCACCAAACTGGTAATCCGAGTCAAACCGAAAAAAAAACCCGATCATGGGTTTGTTTGACTTGGTTTGATGTTGGAAAAAATAACCAGACCATAATTGGTTTGGTTTTGTTTTAACTAAAAAAAGTCAAACCGAAACCAAACCAACCCGATATTACATTTATTCAATTTTTACAAATATTTTATACATATAAATATTTATTTTTAATACAATTCATAAATATTTCTTAAACTTTTTCACAGTTTTATCTTTAAACATATTGTTTCAAGTTTGGAATTAACATTCTTGAATGGTCCAATAAATTTTATAGTTCATAAAGGTAGTAATTCAAATAAACTTCACATCAATACTAATGCTAACTAAGAAAATTCAATTCAACACTAGAAATGACAATAGTGTGGATATCTATTTTTTAGTTTTGCATTGTTTATATTGAAAATGCATAACTTAGTTTATCTTTTTCTTTAGTGCTTAGTTGTGTAACTAATATACTTATAGTTGTACTTATTTTAGCATGACTTATATAGTACTTTTAGATTATGTTAATATTTATTATGGCTTATTACTTAGTAATATTTTCTTTATGGATTTTAGTATTTTTGTTATTGAATATTTTAGTACAATATTATGACGCATCTCATATTATTGTATTATTTTCTTGAAAAATATATTATATAGTTGTATCTTTGTAGGATTAGAGAAGTATATGGAGCACAAGTTATATATTTGTGTTATGAAGACTTATCGGAAAAAAAATAATCCGAAAATCCGAAAAAATCCGAAAAACCCGAGATTGAAAAACTCGATTTCGTTGGTTTGGTTTGGTTTATAGATTTAAAAATCCGACACTATTGGTTTGGTTTGGTAATTGAAAAATCCGAACCAACCCGGTCTATGTACACCTGTACACAACTTTTTTCTCGACCAATTTTTAAGAATATGCGTGAAGTCACGCGCCAATAAGGTCGTGACACGTGTCCTAACTCAAGAAAAAAAAAAGAAGTTACTAAATTTACACAAATTGATAATATTTATAAAAAAAATTTTTACAAAAAATTAAGCCCCTCCCCATGTTTCTAATCTTCTTCTCACACCTTTAAACTCCATCAGCCATAGCAAATCTCCACCAGAACAAATAACATGAGTTTTCACCATCTTTTACGCGAACCAAACGTTGCATATTTTAGCTTTAATAATGTCAAAGGTGACTGAAATTTTCAGCCAGTATGAGTTTTTCAAATACGGGCCTTTGTATATCTGGAGAATATATTGAAGTACGTTATATGTAAAAAAGTAAATGCTATGATTGATAGCGGCCTTCACTCAAGTGTGCCAAATTGGTTCTAACAGTAAAATTTTTAGAGCAGTTGTGATAGTAGTTCTTTAGCACAGAAAAGGGGTTGCGGTCAAACTCTTTAGTTTGATTTTTTCCCAGTGTTGATGTCACAGTGACAAATATATGCGTATTTTAGTTAAAAAGAAACAATATACTTTGACCATAACAATATCTCTCGTCTTCAATATTTAAACAGTACCAGATTAAGTTTGTTACTATCTTTCTCTATCATGAAAACTACTACTACTAACTGTTAGGGTCGGGAATTCGGGAAGTGAGGAATTTAGCCAAACGATATTATAATGATAATAACAATTACAATACAAGTTAAAAATAACTGTAATTAAAGCATATAAAGGAGACACAAATTTAACGTGGTTCGATCAAAGTGATCTACGTCCACAAGTGGAGAAGAGCAATTTTACTATAATAATCGGCACACAAAAGATAGTACAAAATTAAAGATGAAACTCTAATTATCTCAAAATATATCCCAAGAGAATAACCTCGCAATAATCACTTACAAGGAAGAGGTTCACTTAAAGTGTTTCCCAACACTAACTCTATGGAATACAATAAAACTCTCTATTACAAGAATACTCAAAGTGAGCTTCTAATCAAAACATGGGATAATTCAAATGAAGTAGGATGACCTATATTTATAGGGCAAAGTTCTTGGTCCCCAAGTAAAGAAAAAGAATAAAAGAAAATACGTTTATGCTTTGGCTCCAAGCTAGAATTCTTTGGCTCCAAGATTGAATACTTTGGCTCCAAGATTAGCCATGAATAAATTTAGGCCATGTCTTACAAATGTCCACTTTGGCCTAAATTGGATGATATAGTTATTTTACTCCACCTCAAAAAAAGCTCCAATAGGTTTATGTCAAAATTCAATGCCACAAAAATCAGACAATTTGTTTGATATTGAAACTGTATTAGTGCCTATAACAGTAGATCCCAATAAAGAATACAATAAATCAGATCTGTGTGCTTTCATGATCACAAGAGCACCTTGAAATTTTTTTAGAACTCCACCTTCAACAGTGAATTTGCACCCAAGATATTCTAAAGTGCCCAAAGAAATGAGATTCTTAGGAACATATCTAACATCCATGAGAGTTCTCACCGTACCATCATGCATTTCTTTGCCAATAACGTTACAAGTAGCGTTGTTACCCAATTGGGCAACTCCACCTTCAACCGAATCATATGTAGAAAATAAGTCCCTGTTGGGACACATATGATACAAATAATCGGAATCTAAAATTCACTCATTGTCAGATTTGAATCTAGTTTCAGTAGCTAAAAATATAATTCCCTCAATCTCATCAGTTGCTAAACTAGCTTCGGCGGTGTCAGTATCTCTGTGCTCATTTTTTCTTTCCTTATTCTTTTCTTTATTTTTCACCTTATAGCATTCGGAGATAATGTAACCTTTCTTATGACAATAGCGACACAGTAAAATATTGTATCTGGATGTTGAGTCGGATTTACCCCTAACGAACAAGCCAACTCCCGCTTGAGTTCCACTGGCTTCCCCAGTAATATTACTATCTATCTGTTCTTTCGATTTTAAGATAGATTTAATATCCTTATAAGAGATATTATCTTTTGCATAAAGCATAGTATCTCTTATATGCTTAAAAGATGGGGATAGAGAACAAAGCAGTAATACAACTTGGTCCTCATCTTTAATTTCTGCGTCTATATGACTCAAATCCATAAGAATGGAATCAAAGGTGTCAAGATGAGAGAGAATGGAGGTACCTTCACCCATACGAATTGTATAAAACTTCTGCTTCAGGTAAAGTCTATTTTCCACCGTTCTCTTCATATATAAGGTTTTCAATTTTTCCTACATGCCTTTGGCTGTGGTTTCTACAGAAACTTCACGTAAAACCTCATTTGAGAGATTTAAGATGATACCTTATTTTGCCTTTTTGTCTATGATAGCAAACTCCTCGTCCGTCATTTTATCCAGCTTTTTCTCCTTTCCTTGTAACGCCAAGTCTAAGCCATCCTGAATTAGGATATCTTCCATCTTTAATTTCCACATTCCGAAGTTTGCACTTCGATCAAATTTCTCAACATAAGTCTTTGTTAGAGTCATATTGGCTACTTAAACTAACCCGGTTAGATCCGACTCTGATACCAATTTGTTAGGATCGGGGATTCGGGTAGTGCGAAATTTAGCCAAACGACGTTATAATGACGACAACAATTACAATGCAAGTTGAAAATAACTGCAATTAAAGCATATAAAGGAGTCACAAATTTAACGTGGTTCGGTCAAGGTGACCTGCGTCCACAATTGGAGAAGAGCAATTTCACTATAATAATCGACACACAAAAGAGAATACAAAATTAGAGATGAAACTCTAATTATCCCAAAATATATCCCAAGAGAATAACCTCGCAATAATCACTCACAAGGAAGAGGTTCACTCAAAGTGTTTCCCAACACTAACTCTATGGAATACAATAAAATTCTCTAAAATGAAGTAAGATGACCTATATTTATAGGGCAAAGTTCTTGGTCCCCAAGTAAAGAAAAAGAATAAAAGAAAATACTTTTATGCTTTTGCTCCAAACTAGAATTCTTTGACTCCAAAATTGAATAGTTTGGCTCTAAGATTAGCCATGAACAAATATAGGCCATGTCTTACGGTAACAATCATGAATATTAATCTAACATATCATTAACAAAACAATTAGGCAGGCAAACATCAACATTACCTTATGCAACTTCCCTTTGGTTTTTTAAGCGCAGGAGTTGCACTATTCCTCTTTCATTCTTTTCCAAATCTATGTCCTCTCCTCCAATGTATTTATAAAGAACATGGGGTTAGTCGTAAACGTGATTAACAGCATATGAGAATAAATAGCAAATTTTCAGTTGTGTTTGTGGAAAACAGTTGTGTTTACCATAATGCAGAGTCCACTAATCTCTGCTACTCATAAGTCTTTTTGCTTTTCGGGAGTAGCAAGCGTGCAGCTAATGATGTGACCTGACCATAATCTCCATTCGATTTTGCCCGTCGTCCTTTGTTTTGTTCTTTCCTGGACTATTTCCCTTTTCTCGTTCCAAATTTGTGATATCATAGTATTCTATTTCTGCGGTTTCAATTTAAGTAATAGTATTTCTTGAATAGTTTGTTCAAAAAAGAAGACATTTATATATTTAAAAGCAATTAATTTTAAACCTTTTTTTTTGGGCAATAATCTGTGAAACTAAGAGCAGCCAGCTATTCCGATCCACTAGGATCAGATGTAAGAAATTCACCGTATCTTTCTAGAAATTTCTAGTGTGGTCCACATATAAGGTAATAAATTATTTATCTTGTCTCCCAAAGGAAATAATATATTAGATATATTCTGTAGTTATGCATATATGGTAATTTCTTTGATGGAAAGAAATTACCATATATTAATAGTCCCTAGGGTAATTATAATTTATGGAGAAGTCCCGGGGCTAAAGTATTTGCTTAAGAGTCCCTAGCCAACCTATAAATACGTCTGTGACTCCATCAGTTTGGCATCCTACGATAGGCTTAGGCTAGAAGGCTCTAGGTTTTCTGTCAAAGTTTTACGAGACAATTCCACTACACTTAAATAATAATGACTGAAGGTACGTTCCCTTGTTTAATTTCCGTTGCGTTAGCTCTGTGTTTGTATTGAAATTTCAACATGTCCGAACCATCCTTTAGCTATGTTGTTCAGTTTTGGATTTGCTCGTCATGAGCAGTGGCGTACGCAGAAAATTTTTAAGCGGTGTCACCATTTTAGACGTGAACAAATAAAAAAAAATATTGTAATAATATCATATTTAAAAAAACATTCAAGAAAAAGAAATAATACAACGTACAAGCATCCTTCATTTTATAAAATGTATTGTGCTAGTAAAGTATTAAAAATGAAAGATGAGGCTATAGAGGTTCGAACTCAAGTCCATGCTGAGAAATCTTCAAGTTTTGACCAGATAAGCAAGACACCTCTTTGTGACAAGTGATGTCACTTATTTAATATTACCGTTTTTTCTGTTTTTTCATTTGAATTATATATAAATAATTAGTAAAGATTTTTGACGAAGCGGTGTCACGTGACACCGCTTGGCCTAAGGTAAATCCGCCCCTGGTCATGAGTAATCTGTTGTGATCCTTGCAAAAGGATGTGAATCGATGTTAATTATCAATATACATGTGTTCTATGTATAAGTTATTTTTCTATTTTTTATGAAGTCTAAGTCTATTACATAGATCTCAGTAGTTTAAGAGATTACAAACACGACGGATTCGTGATGTTTGCATACACGGTTAAAGAACAACGAACAAGTAGTATCCGTTTAATCACTTGATCCATATAATTTTGTTGTTTCTGATCAATTGCACTTCTCCCATGCATAAAGAAATTGGCTGCTTGGATAATTGATCATTAGACTGTCTTTCTTTGTTTAGAATGGTTTTCTTAATAATACCTCTCAAAGGGAGATATATTTATTTGCTTATTATAAATTAATCTCTTTACTTGTTTTGAAACTTGTGCCTTTCGTTTCCTTCGTATGGATCTTCGCGAGGTTAATTACCTAATTTGTTAACCTCATTCCTTGGAACGTGAATTTAGTTGTTGCTTTTAAGCAATGAATTTATGGAAGGTCTTTGTTTCAATTTTGATCAAGATTGTAGTTGAATTCTTTAATTAGATGCTTCTATTTAAAGGAAAAGAGACTGCCTATACTTAATTGTTTTAGTTGTCCTTATATATTGATTGATTCTCTCTGTAATTATCTAAAAGAAAAGATTCTTGTTTCTTGGGGCATGAATCAACTCATTGTCTAACCAATTTGCATAAGATTACAAATTATGTTTTCATAAATTAGCTACAAGTTCTTATAATATTCTGATTATTTATAAGAATTGAGTTACTTTTGTGATTGAGGTTTAAAAGCATTTTTGCTTAAGTAACGTGTGTACTCATTGTGAATCTAATCAACGTACTGTTTGAGTTTATTATAAAGCTTAACTATTTTGAGATGTCAGATGAGTTTTCTTTTATGTATGTACTTAGGAGTAGCCACGACATCTTGAGCACTTGATATAAAAGAAATTAAATTGTTTAATCACATAAAGTTTAGTGATTGAAATTATAATGGCATCCACTTAGTCCAGTTATCTTATTAAAATGGTAACTTGGCCCTACAGGGAGGTAACCATTTTAGTGAGATTAATTGGAATGAGATAGTAAACCTTTAAGTTAAAATTATCTTATGCCCACAGGTACAGATAAATTTCTATGTGTTTTGGTTTACTAGTCTAATAAAGTTAGTAAATTCTATGCATGGGTTGCAACCTCTGCCCACAGGAAGGTCTAGAATTTACTATGAATCGGTATTTTACGCAATTCACCTTTGATGGATTGTACTTCATAGCTTATGTATGTTTATCCTTGTTTTGCAGTCTTTACCGATTTTCCTACCGCTATTTTTAATGAGAATACTCGAATTCCAATGCTTTCTGGTGACAATTATACTGAATGGAAGGAGAAAGTCCTTCTTACTTTAGGGTGCTCGGATCTAGACCTGGCACTCCGTGTGGATGAACCACCTATCCCACGGAATCAAGTATGTCAGCTGCTAAGGCTAGTTATGAGCGGTGGGAGCGATCTAATCGCTTAACTTTAATGCTCATAAAAGCTCACATAAGCCAAAGCATTAGGGGTTCTATCCCTAATAGCGATAAGGTCAAAGCTTACAAGAAGGCAATAGATGAACAATTTGTAAGCTCTGACAATGCATTGGCCAGTACCTTTATGAAGAGGCTCTCAAGTATGACTTTCGACAGAAGTCGTACAGTGCGTGAGCACATCATGGAGATGAGAGACATTGCTGCTAAAATCAAGTCCCTTGAGGTTGATATGTCTGAACCATTTCTTGTGTATTTCATTCTCAACTCACTTCTTGTGAAATATGGTCCGTTTAAGATTTCTTACAACACACATAAGGATAAATGGTCAGTCAATGAACTTTTGACCATGTGTGTTCAAGAAGAAGAGAGGTTGAAGCATGAGACACCTGGAAGTATTAATATGGTGACTTATGGCAAGAGAAATGCGAATAAGGGCAAAAGTGTTCCCATAAAGAAGAAAAGCACATTTGATAAAGATACTTGTTGTTTCTGTAAGAAGAAGGGACACTGGAAAAAGGATTGCCTGAAATACAAGAAATGACTTAAGAAGAAAGGTAATTTTACCTTTGTATGTTATGAATCTATTTTACTGAAGTTTCTGATAATACATGGTGGATTGATTCTGGTGCTACAATTCACATTGCCAAAATCATGCAGGGCTTTCTAACTCAGAGGAAGCCGATAGGAAGTGAACAATACGTCTATTCTGGCAATAGGACGCGTTCACATGTGGAAGGCGTGGGGACTTATAGGCTCATTTTGAAGGATGGTTTTTACTTAGAGTTAGAAAATACTTTTTATGTTCCAGAATATTCTACAAATTTAATTTCTCTTTCAAGACTATCGATTAGTGGATATGATTTGAATTTTCATTATCCTTCTGCGAAACTTTTGAAAGACAATAAAGTTATTGGTTTTGGAAATTTGAATAGAAATTTATATAAACTTGAGCTAGACCCCACATTTGAATGCAATGTATTAACTTTATATGATAAAAAAATTGGCACTAAGCGGTGTATTATCAATGAGAGCTCATCAAGTCTTTGGCACAAGAGATTGTGACACATCTCCATTGATAGAGTCAAAAGGTTGGTTAATGATGAGTTCTAAAAGCTCTTGATTTTTCTGACTTTGGAACTAGTGTGGACTGCATAAAGGGTAAGCAGACCAACAAATCAACTAAAGGTGCCAAAAGAAGTTCTCAATTACTTGAGATCATACATACAGACATATGTGGACCTTTTCCTACCCCTTACTTGAATGGTGAGAGATATTTTATCTCGTTTATTGATGACTATTCAAGATATATTTATCTCTAAATTCTGTTTAATAAATCAGAAACACTTGATGCTTTTAAAGTTTACAAAATAGAAGTAGAGAAAAAAATTGGTGCTCAGATCAAAATTGCAAGATCTGATAGGGGTGGAGAATATTATGGAAGGTACACAGATAAGGGGCAAGTTAAGGGTCCATTTGCTGAGTTCCTTGAAAGTGAAGGTATAATTGCTCAATATACCATGTCAGGAACACCACAACAAAATGGTGTGGTAGAAAGAAGGAACCGAATATTAATGGACATGGTAAGAAGCATGATTAGCGGATCAAGTTTACATTTATCCTTATGGAGTGAAGCCTTAAAAACCGTTGCGTATATTTTAATATGGTTCCATCCAAGGCTGTCCCCAAGATACCTTTTGAGTTATGGAAAGGATGGAAACCTAGTTTAAATCATTTATACGTTTGGGGATGTCCAACTGAAGTGAGGGTTTATAACCCACAACTAATGAAGTTGGATGAAAGAACAATAAACAGTTATTTTATAGGCTATGCAGTTAACTCTAAGGGATTTACGTTTTATTGTCCTTCTCATTCTCCTAAAATTGTTGAGGCTAGAAATGCTAAATTTCTTGAGGAACATGAAGAAAGTGGGAGTGGTTTGACTCAAAGGGTGAAATTGGAAGAAATAAGGGAACCACCTGTGGTACTTTTATGTATTGGAAACTTGAAAGTTGCTCAGAAAAATTCTCATGAATTATCTGAACAACAAAAAATTCAAGATCCACCACCACTTGAGGAGCCACATGAAGATCAACCCGCTTTACCTGAACCCACTGAAGAAGTGCCTGAACCAGTGGGAGTAAGAAAATCCTCAAGAGTTCGAAAATCAACAATTTCTAGTGACTATATTGTGTATCATCAAGAGTCTGATTATGATATTGGACTAAAAGATGATCCATGCTCGTTTTTACAAGCCATGAGTGGAGAAAACTCCACACTTTGGTATGATACCATGAAAGAAGAGTTAGAATCTATGGCTAAAAATAAAGTCTGGAATCTCGTCGAATTACCAAAAGGATCATCTACCATAGGTTCCAAGTGGGCCTTTCAAACTTAAGAGACTCATTTGGTAATATCGAACGATATAAAGCCAGACTTGTAGCCAAGGGTTTTACTCAAAGAGAAGGCATTGATTACCATGAAACCTTCTCTCCAGTATTAAAGAAGGATTCATTGAGAATAATTATGGCATTAGTAGCTCATTTTGATTTAGAGTTACATCAAATGGATGTGAAAACAACTTTCCTAAATGGAGATCTTTAAGAAGAGGTATACATGCGTCAGCCTGAAGGATTTTGTGATAAGGGCACAAGCCACCTTGTTTGCAAGTTGAATAAATCTATTTATGGGCTAAAACAGGCTTCCCGCCAATGGTATATTAAATTTCATAATGTTGTTTCTTCATTTGGATTTACGGAGAACATAATTGATTAGTGTATATACCTTAAGATAAGTGGGAGCAAATATATTTTCCTAGTCCTATATGTGGATGATATTTTGCTTGCAAGTAGTGACTTGGGATTGTTGCATGAGACTAAACAGTTTCTTATCCAGAATTTTGAGATGAAGGATATGGGTGAAGCCTCTTATGTTATTGTCATAGAGATTCACAGAGACAGATCCCAAAGATTACTTGGACTGTCTCAAAAGGCCTACATTGAAAGAATTCTGGAAAGATTCGGGATGAAGAACTGTTCACCTATAGCAGCACCCATAACTAAAGGTGACAAATTCTCGTTGAATCAATGTCCACAAAATGCATTGGAAATTGAGAAAATGAAAGACATTCCCTATGCTTCGCTTGTTGGGAGTCTTATGTATGCACAGGTCTGTACTAGACCTGATATTGCTTTTGCGATAGTAATACTTGGCAGATATCAAAGTGACCCCGGTCTTGACCATTGGAAAGCTGATAAAAGGGTCTTGAGATATTTGTAAGGAACCAAGGATTTTAAGCTCACATACAAATACTCTGACTCATGGAAGGTGACTGGATATTCAGACTCAAATTTGGGTGGATGCAAAGACACTGGTAAATCTACTTCAAGATACATTTTCCTCCTTGCTGGAGGTGCTGTATCTTGGAGAAGTGTCAAGCAGACCATTGTTGCAACATCCACAATAGAAGCTGAATTTATAGCATGCTATGAAGCTACATCACAGGCGTTATGGTTGAAAAACTTTATTTTCGGCCTTAGGATTGTCGATTCCATTTCAAGGCCATTGAGAATCTTTTGTGATAATTCAGCTGCAGTTTTCTTTTCTAAGAATAATAAAAGTGGCAGCCGAAGAAAGCACATTGACATAAAGTACTTGATGATTAGGGACTATGTGAAGAAGCAAGATGTGAATTTTGAGCATATTAGTACTACTTTGATGATTGCTGATCCTATGACTAAAGGTCTACCGGCTAATATTTTCAAGGATCATGTAACCCATATGGGGCTTAGTAGCTCAATTTAGTCTTGCTTTGCTCTCTAACAGTTTGTCTAGCCATTATGATTATTTTGACATACATGACAGTGCACACTTTTGGATTTTTATGTATTATTTGTGATCATTGGATCAATAAAGTTGGACTTTGAATGACTTATATTAAGTTCATTCATAAAGTTGTTAAGACACTTTATTAGAATATATTGTGCATTGTAATACATGGAAGGAAGTGTTTGTTTAAAATTATGACCGCCATGATTTGTGTAATGATATATTCTAATTAAAGTAATTGTCGCATAACTTTTAGTTGAGAGATAAAGTTTATGGCCATATTATATGTTTATCTCTCATAAAGGATTATCTGATTTTAAATATATGGGCCAAGTGGGAGAATGTAAGAAATTCACCGTATCTTTCTAGAAATTTATAGTGTTGCCCACATATAAGGTAATAAATTATTTACCTTGTCTCCCAAAAGAAATAATATATCAGATATATTCTGTAGTTATGCATATATGGTAATTTCTTTGATGGAAAGAAATTACCATATATTAGTAGTCCCTAGGGTAATTATAATTTATGGAGAAGTACCCAGGGCTAAAGTATTTGCCTAAGAGTCCCTAGCCTACCTATAAATACGCCTGTGACTCCATCAGTTTGGCATCCTACGATAGGCTTAGGATAGAAGGTTCTAGGTTTTCTATCAAAGTTTTACAAGGTGATTCCACAATACTTAAACAATAATGGCTGAAGGTACGTTCCCTTGTTTAATTTCCGCTGCGTTAGCTCTGTGTTTGTATTGAAATTTCAACATTAGAATCTCTCTAGCTCTCAAACAAAAAACAAACAATAATAAGGAACTCTAATTGTTATCAGTTTTAACTACTTTAACTATATATCCTCTGTATCAAAATTGGGTAATTTCTAGCTCTTCTAGATCCTGCTCGCATATTAATCATCTCCCTAAGTTCCTTCTTAATTTGTATCTCTATAAATGCATTATACATTGATCTTCCTAAAGTGCTTCCAATTCCGAGCTTGCCAAGTGTAGTATATTATCGCACCAATGATTGCTGCTGCTACTTCTTTCCTGAATTGCCTTCGGTGCTTGTTCTTGATCCCTGCAAACTCCTTCTAATAGTGCCACCCTTATATTCTGAGTCCAGATACAATCCATAAATAGACGTTGGTGAGTCTCAGGTACTCCACAATCACACAGTATGCAATTTATGTCCCCATTGATAGGGATGTTCAACCTCATCAGTCTTTCTTTAGTCATTAGCTTGTCTTGATATGCTAGCCAAGTATTCACTCTTTGTCTTGTCAACATTAAACCATTCCATATAAGCTCCGCTTCCCTCAAGCTAGTTATGTTTCCTTTCAGTGCTATGTAGCTGCTAGACACTGAGTACAAACCGCTAGTGGTCAGTTGGTAAACTCCTCTCGTGTACCATTGTGCCATGATCTCCTTCAGAGCATTTAGTTTTTTCCAATACCAACTACAATCCTGCGGGGGTTGGTGCTCCCAGATGTTGTGGTTGGACTTCATATAGACTTCGTTGACCCATTTCACCCATAGTACATCCTTTTTAGTTGCCACCTGCCATACAATAAAAGTTATATTCTACTGTTTACATTCCGTAATGTTTAATCCTCCATATTTTTTAGGTATACAGACCTTTTTCCATGCTACCAATGATACCTTCCTGCGGCATATGAAATCTTCCCATAAATAATCTCTACATATTCTGTCAATGCTTTTAACCACACTTTGTGACAAGATGAATACTGCTCCCTAAAAATTGCAAATAGAGAAGAGAACAATATTAATAGTTTGTATTCTTCCAGCATACGAGAGTAATTTGGAATAACCATTTACAAACTCTTTTTGTAATCTTTTCAACCAAAGCATGTCATTCAACTTTACTCCATTTCTTAGAGGAGAGAGGTAAACCAAGGTATCTTATAAGCAGAGAACCCAACGAAAATCCTGTATAGCTCAGGATCTCCTGCTTGCATTCCTCATCCATCCTTGCCAAGAAAATATTGGATTTATCTAGGTTAGTTAGAAGCCTAGATACTGCACTGGTACATTCATCAAACCTGTTAATTGTGGAAACATCTCCTTTACAAAACAGCATCAAGTCATCAGCAAAAAATAAATGTGTCAGTTTAGTCGCTTTGCACATTGGATGAAAGTGAAAATTTGGTAGCTCACTCAATTTGCCAAGGCCTCTTATCAAGTAATCTATTACTAGAACAAACAACAGGGGATCCATAGGATCTCCCTGCCTAAGTCCTCTTTGCTCTTGAAAATATCCATATCCATTTCCATTGACCCCGACAGTGTAACTAGGAGCTATAACACAACACATCACCAATTGGACAAATGGTTTAGGAAAACCATAGCCTATTAGAACCTCCTCTTAAAACTCCCAACTAACATGGCATATGCTTTACTTAGATCTATCTTCATGAGGCATCTTGGAGTAGTTTCCTATTATAATATCTCAATATATCATGGCATATCAGAATATTATTGTGAGCACGTGATTTTTGCCCTAAGCAAATTATTCCTAAAATCCAAACAAAATGATGTTTAAATTATTGTTAAATATTTGTGGCCTTTTTTGTGTTAATTAGTTGCATAATAATTCATAAGAATATACAAAAATATGCATGTGCATTAGGATTTTAATTTTTGCAATTAATACATTTTTAGAACAAATTAAAGAAAAATCAAAATAGTATTTTATGTTTTTAATTGAAAAAAAACCCCATAAAAATAGAAATTAATTAGTTTTAAATTAGCAAAATCAGAAAAAATAAAAGAAGAGAAAATACATAAAAAATACAAAAAGAAAGTACAAAATACAAAATACAATACAAGTATAATAATTTGGGCTAATACAATAATTGTAGCCCAAAAACAAATATACAGCCCAATTGAATCAAGCCCAAAAAGGGAATACCCGGTCTGCCTATTAATGAAAAAGAGATCTGAACCGTTGATTTACTTGATCAAATGGTCAGATTACACAAACCAATCTACAAAATCAAACGACGACGTTTGAGTCGTCAAATCCTGTCCATTCATTGGTTTGATCTAACGGACAAAATTGAACCGTCATTTAATTAGACGACGTCGTATAGGCGTCAATGCATCTCAACCGTCAATTAGTTCTAATCTAATGGTCCCTAATCATCTGAAGGTTTTAAATATACAAAACCTTATACCCAATTCATTTCATCTTCCCCACCCTCTCTAATCAAACCCTAGCCGCCACCCCCTTCTCTCAATCTCGCCGGAACTCTCACCGGCAGGAAACGCCATTGAAGCCAATCAACCCGTCCTTAACACCATTTGACCACCTCAATACCCTCTTTACACCCCTCCATTCCATTTTCCTCGAATAAGGCCTGAACTCCTCGAATATTAGTTTAAGTGTCGCCGGAACCCTAATTCCGGCGAACACTACTTCATCGAAACCACTCCAAAATCATCCTGTGGTATCCTCTAACCACCCTTAGCCTTGTTTTAAAACCTTCAACCCTTAAAACCCACTGAAAAGGTTCAAACTAAGATTTAAAGGTCTGCCGGAGATTCAAAAGTCCAAGAAAACGATATCCAAGGTTTTAAAATCCTGGAAAATCAAGAAAAAAAATGAAGAAATAAAAGAACAGAAGAAAGAAAGAAAAGGAAGGAAGAAAGAAAAGTCTAGAAGAAATAAGAAAGCAAGAAAAGCTAAGTTCCTGTTTCCTTTTTACTTCTGTTTGTTTGCATGTCTATGATTTTCTTTAGTTGATTAATTCTTGATGAAAATGATATAGTTTTAGGTTTTTGATTTCTGTTCGAATAAGTATATTGTTAGACCTAGTTCTTAGGTTTTGATTGTTTGATAAATTTGATTAGTAATTAGGGTTTTCCTTTTAATTGAATAGTCTGATTCTTTATTGTTTGATTGGTTTCTGAAATTTGTTAATGGATTAATATAAGTCTGATTGCCTAGGTTTGATTTGGTTATAGCTGGATAAATTTTGATTAGTTCTGGTAATTAGTTAAGGTTTTCGATCCTGATTTTTAGAGTAATTTTGGGGCATTTGGTTATAATTGGGGTTAAGGGCAGTACGGGTGAAGGGTAATTGAAATAGGGAAGCAGGGTTAGTTCGGGGAATGTCATTTGGTTCATTGTAATAATCCTAAGGGGGTAGGGGTAGATTTGGGAATACTATTTGGTTTAATGGTAAATACTTAAGGGGTTAAGGGTATTTCAGGCATAATAAAAGGGTAGTGCAGTAAATGCCAATTAGAGGTAGGGGTAGAAGGGTAAAAGCCAAGGAAAGGAACATTCTAGATTGGGGAAAAGAGGTAATACTGCATTAATAAAGGGGAAAAGGGTCGATTAAATAAAATAATAGGGGTCTAATTGCAATAAAAGAAAGGACTAAGGGACAATTTCAGAATTTGAAATTCCCTCTCTTTTCAAATCTATAAATAGGCTTCATGAGACTTCATTTAACAAGTTTAGAAGTTTGGAAGCCTGGCCAATCTGAAATCATACTAAAAATCATCTCTGCATCTTCATCTTAGAGATTTCTTATTTCGAAACTCAAAAATACAAAAAATATCAGAAATAGCTCGAGAATCCTACTGTCTCATTAGTTTCAACATTCAATCTAAAATTCGATTGGTACTAATTGTCGATTTTTTGTGTGGGAGTTACATTTTGTTAATCAAGTGACGGGTTATATACTGGTTTGCTGTTGTTGATCTGATATTGCTGTGGTTCAACTGGTGTTGATTGAGGCTAATTGATTGCTGTTGTTATCACTGTGCTGATCCTGTTTCTGTTACTAGATCTCATTGATTTCCTTTTACTTCCAGGTACACTTCTATCATTGATGTAAATTCTGAAATTGAAGAAGACGAAGTGAAAGTTTACATGTCATTTCGTATTTTACTGTTGATTCATTGACCTTGATCCTTTGTATTCGTTAGGATTAGTTTAATATGTAATAAATTGGACTGGACTGTTGAACTTTAATTTGATATTGGCTTTAGTTTTAGATAGTTTCGTACTATAGTTGAGGTTATATGACATTATTTTAAAAATATAAAGTAGAATGGATTTAAGCTCCTGAAACTAGTTCTGTTAGGTATTATTACCTGTATACTGAAATTGAAAAAAAAATAATCAGAGTTATTTCTGTAATGCGTGTTTAACATCTGATAATACATATAGATTCAAATCATAATTGTTCCATGTTTAGTGAATATAACAGATTACGTAGATTAAAACATCACTATGATGTGTCAATTTGATATCACCTTTGAAGTAATGTCATAAATCAAAAATAGTTCAACTATGATAGCAATAAGTTTTAGTTCAAAGTGATTAATGTTAGAAATAACTTCAAATACTTAGTAAAAATGGTACTCGTGATAGAATTATAGCTTGTTTCGATCTTTTGAATTTTCATTACATTAGATCCAATTCTGTACATAAATTTGAAATAAAGGAAAATTTCCTGTAGTTACGTGCATAATTGCGTTTGAGTTTAATCTGAAAAATGAAGTAAATAAAACAAAAACATCCTCTGTTGCGAGTTCAATTTGAGAAAGGTCCAAATGCAAGGCCCAAATTCAGTAAATGTTATACATGGACCTGCATCATTTAATAAGAAAATATACTGGTTTGGGCCATTAGTAGAACATTTACATGAATGGCCTGGTCGAATGGTATTGAAGACTGTTCTGGACCACAGTTTTGTGGACTGTCCTGAACCGAAATTTGGATTGGGAACTTGTTATATGGGCTGTAATTAAGCCCAATAAGAAATAAGCCTGGACTCTTATGAGTTTGTGGCCCAAAAATGCCAAATTAATAGGTAATGATAAACAATTAAGATTTTTCCTTTGATATTAGAGACAAAACTCATAGAAAATATAGTATACTTTAGATATGGCCTTAATAAAATGAGATGAGCCTCGCCGCATTAAATACACAATTGTGGGGCCCTCAAATAAATTGTTATAAAAATCTTAGATTTGGAAGGACCGTTTAGCAAATTTCACAGTCTTTCCCAAAGTTAATAAGACGTAGATGTTTTAGGCACGATTTGTAATAATATTACCTTCTTAATACGGGTGCACATTTATGTGACCCAAATCCAAATCTCAACGAAGTCGAAATGTGTTGAAAGCCACGGGCGTACTGGTACGACATGGTCAAAAATACATTTTCACGACGTTGTAATTCTTTGTACAATTAAATAATAAACCAGAATATTAAAGTATAAAAATCAGATAAAGACAAATACAACAGTTGAGCGACCGTGCTAGAACCACGGAATTCGGAAGTGCCTAACACCTTCTCCCGGATTAACAGAATTCCTTATCCGGATTTCTAGTTCGCAGACTGTAACAGAGTCAAACTTTCCTCGGTTCGGGATTCATCCGGTGACTTGGGACACCATTAATCTCCTAAGTGGCGACTCTGAAACTAAATAAATAAATCCGTTCCGACTGTCCTTAAATTGAAAAAACTCCTTCCTTTTATTATATCCCTTCCCGGGGTGTAATAAATAGGTTCTTACAAATGGGGTAAGAAAAAGGAGGTGTGACAGCTCTGGCGACTCTGCTGGGGAAAAGAAACCCAGAACTTCGGTTCAGGGTTTAAGAATTCGAGCTCAGTTAAATTGCTGTATTTGTTTATATTTTATTTCCCTATATGTTCATAATTAATGTGCTAAATGTTTACCGCTTTGATATTACTTGAACTGTATATAAATTATGCCGAAAACCTTTCTCTTCTTACCTTCGGAGATGTGCTTACTGGTTGACACTCCCTATTCTGTTAGTGTCATATCCAAATAAGAAAAGAGGCCGGACAAGTTACTAAGCCGGACGATACCGCGGGTCCCCGGTACGTAGCCCCCTCCTCGACTCGAGTCGTCTGCTCGGGTACACAGTCTAGAACAAAATAACCAGGTTTTGAACTTAGAAATAGGACGTTTATTTGCATCATATCTGACTCAAGGGACTCAACACAGGGGTTGGGTCCGTCTAGGACAGGTAACCCAAATATGAAAAAGACCATCATGATTATATGTT
>MU710251.1:0-14959 GCA_026770625.1 Nicotiana glauca | reverse complement strand
GGGTAGGAGTACTGTTCTTAGCTTTACTTTGTGCTATATTTTGGGATTTCTTACTGTCAGACATTATATACGTCTATTACCACTGAGTTGGAAGTACTCACTTTACTCCTTGCACCTTGTGTGCAGATTCAGGTAGTCCAGGAGCTATCTGAGCTTTTTTGCTGTTCTTCAGGGCTTTTACACGGAGTTGTCGAGGTAGCTGCCTGACGTCCGCAGGACCCGACTTCTCTCCTACTTCCTGTTATTTGACTTTTCCGCGTACTTCAGACTATGTTGTTTTACAGTATATTTATGCTATTCTAATAGAGGCTCTTGACTCATGACCCCCAGATCTTTGGGAGGTTGTTTAGTATTGTTGATTTTTGGATTTATTTCTATCTTCCAGTTGTACTTCTAGTTAAAAATGTTGTTAATGGTTTTCAAACCAATGGTTTTGAGCTTTACGCTCGGGTTGAGAGTGAAATTGGTCGGGCTTGCCTAGCAGTTGTGTTGGGCGCCATCACGATCGGGTTTGGGGTCGTGACAAACAAGTTGTTATCATAGCACTAGGTGCATAGGCCTCACGAGTCATGAGCAAGCTTGAGAGAATTGTGAGGATCAGTACAGAGACATCTATACTTATCTTTGAGAGGATATAAGGATTTTAGGAAATGTCATTTTCTTTCTTTCTCTATCTTGCAGTTTATTTCTACCCTAAAGTTTGAATATTTCTTCTCTTATTCTCTCCTAAATGGCGAGCACACATGCTTCAGCCGCATCTGATCATGAGGTAGAGCCTTAGGTCATAGCCACGATGAGGGGTGTAGTCCGAGGTGGTGGCCGGGGCAGGGTAGAGCCATATCCTAGCACAGGGCACATGCATCACCACCCATAACATGATATTTCTGTTAATGTTGATCTAGCAAGACCAGCATAGGTTCCAAAGGGGTTTATTTCTACTCCAGTGCTACAATATGCCTTGGTCCGCATGGTGGTTCTTATAGAGAGTATGGCTCATGCCAGTTTGATTCTTATAGCACCCCTCATTTCTCAAGCTGAGGAATGAGTTCAGACTCCCGCCACTCGTACTCTAGATTAGATGGCTCAGGGATTTCAGACCCCAGGGGTATACCAGTTGGGTGGTTACACATGTTATTGCAGCACAACCTGAGGTTAGGCCCGCTATGATAGTTAATGAACTAAATAAGATAGATATGTTCCTGAATTTGTCTCCTCATTTCAGCGATGCATTTTCAGAGGATGCCTAGGACTTTTTTCATGATATTCTTCATAAATACAATAATACAAGAATATATGTACATATCACAGTCTGTATCACACAGAAAGAATATACAAGAATACATATGAATAATGGATATATAATTCCATACGTATAGATTGATATAAGTGACATGCTAAGGTGTAGGCATGTGCAAAGTGTACTACCGTAGTTCGAATATGGAGATTACGCCAAAAGAATTACAATTAATATGCTTGGAAAGCAGATCAACCAACAAATAATCTCTAACATGATTCAATTAACTCACAGAGGGAATACAACATAAGAAGTATGATGACATGAATCTTAACAATCAATTCAAGGTCTATAGTAGCCTAAACACTATTTCGAGCAATGGATAATACCTAGTGAGTTTGCATTTGCAGCTCAATTATCGCATATGCGGCTCTCCTTCTTCGAAGACAATCTTACACCTGTGATCTCACTTAAAAACTTGACCAACCACATATGCGGACACCAAGCCTCTTTTGCAGGAGCGCTTTTATAGTCTCTTCAACGCAGATGTGGTAGCGTCATTGTGTAACCCCTTCTGCATTTGTGGATTATACCACCACCATTTAAACTTTGAATTTATAGCCTTAGAGCTGTTTCTTCGGACATGCACCTGCTGCCAGAGCCTCGTAGGTGCAAAAACACCATAACAAGTCTGCCAAAAAATATGAAAATGATTTGTAACTCATCTGCAACACACTCGAGCCCCTCGGGACCCTCTCCAAAAAAACAACCAATCCCAAAATATAATATAAACCTACTGGAGGCCTAATATCATGCAATAATATTAAGAACACAAATCGCGCCTCGTTTAAAGCCTAAAGAACTATTTAACCTCCAACTTTCTAAAATATATGCTCAACCATTTCTAATCAACACAGAATGACCTCAAATTTTGCAAATAAGTCCCAAATTACACATCGTACCTATTAAAACTACCATAACCACAATGAATCTGACATCATCAAAGTCAACTTAAGGTAAAACCTATGTACCTTCCAAACCTTCAACTTTTTAACTTTCTCCAAATAGGACAAAATCAACCTATGAATCCCCAAATACAAATTCGGTCATATGCTTAAGTCAAAAAGTTCCATACAAACTTATTAGAACACATCAAAACACCATTCGGGGATCATTTACACAAAATTCAAACTTCGGTCAACCTTCAAAACTTAAGCTTCCAACCTTGGAACAAAGTGTCCCAATTCAATCTAACACTTCCCCAAAGCCAAACCAACCATCTTTATAAGTAAAATAATGACACATACCATATATGCAAAACATAAAAGGGGAAATATGGTTAAAATACACAAAAGAACCGACTAGGTCATTACAATTGAATATCGATAATTGTACATGGTTACCATCAAGAGCAAGTGACCACTACCTCGTATTGATAATTTGTTTGATCAGATTCAGGATTACAAGGTGTTCTCCAAGATTTATTTGACATCTTCCTATCATCAAGTGAAGATTAGGGCTTCAAACGTCCCTAATATAGCTTTTAGGACTCGTTAAGGACACTATGAGTTTTTGGTGATGTCGTTTGGTTTAACTAATGCTCTAGCAGCAATGAACTAATCCTTCAAGACTTATTTTTATTCCTTTTAATTCTAATTATTGATGATATTATTGTTTACTCTCGTAATAAAGAGGAGCATGAGCAATAGTTGCGGGTTGTATTTCGGACAATGAAGGATCATCGGCTTTATGCCATGTTTTCAAAGTGTGAGTTCTGGTTGGACTCCATTGAACTCTTAGGTCATGTTGTGTATTTTTATGGTATTAAGTTTTATCCTAAAAAGATTGAGGCAGTTCAAACTTATCCTAGATCCACTTCAGCTAGAGAGATTTAAAGGTTTTTGGGTTTTGCGAGCTATATCACTACTTTGTGGAGGGGTTTTCATCTACTGCAGCCCCATTGACCAAGTTGAATTAGAAGGGTGTTCTTTTTAGATGGTCTTATGAGTGTAAAGAGAGTTTACAAAAGCTCAAGATTGCTCTGACTATAGCTCTCATGTTGGTGTTGCCCACGGGTTTGGGGCCTTATTCTAGGTATTATGATGTCTCACATATTGGAAATAGCACATTATTGATGCAGGATGATACAGTGATTGCCTAAATGTGTCTTCAGTTGAAGGTCCATAAGTAAAACTATCATGTGCATGATTTGATGTTGGTAGTTATTGTGCGTGCTTGTATGATTTGTCATGGAGGCACTACTTGTATGGTGTGTCATGTGAGGTCTACATGGATTATCAGAGTCTCCAACTTTTTTTGAAGCAAAAGGATTTGAATTTGAGGTAGCAAAGGTGGTTAGAGTTGTTGAAAGTCTATGATAGCACTATATTGTATGATTCAAGGAAGGAAAATATGGTAGTTGATACCTAGCGTAGAAAGGTAGAGAGAATTGGTAGTTTGTCATTCATTCGAGCTGAGGAAAGTCCATTGGCTAAGAATTTTCAAGCCTTGGCTAACAAATTTATGATATTAGATATTTTCGAGAAAAATAGAGATCTTGCTTGTGTGGTGGCATAGTCATCTTTGTTGGAGTGCATCAAGGCTCGCCAGCTTGTTCATCCTCATTTGTTTATGTTGAAGGACACGCTTTAGCGAGGTTATGAAACGAAGGTGAGGCTTGGACAATATAGTTTTATACAGATATAGGGCCAAATTTTTGTTTCAAAAGTTGATGACTTGAGGGATTTTATCCTTGAGGAGGCTCATAGCTCACGATATTTTATTCATCTAGAAGTCACAAAGATGTATCGTGACTTGAAGCACAATTATTGGTGGGATAAGATGAATAAGGATATTGTTGGGCATGTTTCACGGTATTTCAATTGCTAGTAGGTGATATATTAACATCATAAACCACGTGGATTGACTCAGACGTTTGTGATAACTGAGTGGCAGTGCGAGAGTATTACTATGGACTTTGTGGTGGGGTTACCGTGGACTTTGAAGAAGTTTAATGTTGTTTGGGTCAGTTAGACAGATTAACCAAATCTGTGCATTTCATTTCGTTGATAACTTCTTACACATCAGAGAGGTTTGCCCATATTTATATTAGAGAGATCAGTTAGTTGCATGGTATTCCCATCTCTATCATTTTGGATCACGACACTCAGTTCGCTTCGCACTTTTGGAGTTTCAACGAGAGTTGGGCACTCATGTGGAGCTCAGCACCGCATTTTATCCGCAGATGGATAGCTAGTCCTGAGTGGACTATTACAATTCTTGAGGATATGTTGGGAGCCTATATTTTTTTATGCTGGGGGCCAATGGGACCAGTTTCTACCATTGGTGGTGTTTACCTCAGACAACATCTACCAGTCTGGTATTCAAATGGTATTGTATGAGGCTTTATATAGTAGGCGATGTAATTCTCCTATTAGTTAGTTTGATCTTGGTAAGGCTGGGATTTTGGATACAGATTTGTTCATGATACTTTGGATAAGGTGAAGTTGATCCATGATTGCCTTCAGACAGCATAGAATAGGTAGGAGAGTTATGTAGACAAGATGATCTGTGATGTTGCTTTTATGGAGCATGACAAGGTACTTTTGAAAGTTTCATCTATCAAGGATGTGATGAGACTTGGGAAGAAGTGAAAGTTGAACCCGAGGTTTATTGGCACATTTGAGATCCTAGAGAGAGTTGGGGAGGTTGTTTATTGGCTTGTATTGCCTCCCAACCTAGCAGGGGTATATCCGATATTTCATGTTTCTATGCTTCGGAAGTTCCATGAAGACAAGTCGCATGTAATGGACTTCATCACAGTGCTACTTGATGAGAATCTAACTTATGAAGAAGAGCCAGTAGCCACTGTAAATCGGCGGGTTCAAAACTAGAGATCTAAGGATGTCTCTTCCATGAAAGTACTTTGGAAAGGTCAGCGAACTGAGGAGACTACTTTGGAGTATGAGTACGATATGAGGAGTAGATATCCACATCTTTTCTCAAGTTGAGGTACATTTCTATGTCCGTTTGAAGGTGAATGTTTCTTTTAGTTGAGCTACTTTGGATAAGGTGAAGGTACATTTCTATGAGCATGACAAGGTACTTTTCTCAAGTTTAGTTTAAATGGGATTTTAAAAAAATCTTAATTTTTGAGCTTTAAAATATTGGAGTTGACCGAGATCAACATATTTTGTAAACATCTTCAGATTAATATTTTAACAATTACAGTATGTTCCTATGATGACTTTTTACTTGTACACATATTTGGTTGGGACCCCAACCCCAGGCCGTTTCGATGGTTGTTAAAAAAAGTTCAAATTTTTCTTAAGAACTTCGAAATTTTTGAGTTTGGATGTGTGATTCTTAGTTCTTCATGTTAATTTGATGTTTTCTGATTATGAGTTTTCATGAGAGTTCCATATACTTGCGTGAAAGTTTAGAGTGGAGCTCGTGGGTTTCAAGTTGGTTTTCGGCCATTATTGCACATGTTGCAGTAGTTGGTTTGTTGTTTGTATAGTGTGCATCGCGAACATGGAGCTCGCATTCATGAAGGGTTAACTGGTCTTGCATGAATTTACTTTATGCGAACATAATGGTCTACTCATGAACACGATGCCTAGGGGAGATTTAGCCTTCGCGAACACGGATGCCTTCACGTGAACGCGTAGGCTCTGGGCATTTGGGGTTGGTGCTTGTTTGTCATTGAAATGTGGCACCGGCGCCACAGATATGAAGGATCATGGGAGATATCCTTCACGATCCCGATGTCTAGTTATCTAGGGATCTTCGCGAACACAACAGGTGTTTCGTGAACGCGAATAACAGCTGACACCTAGGTATATAAACGACTGAAAATCAGGATTTAGCAACTTTTCACCATTTTTGAGATCTAGACCACCGATTTGGGAGATATTTTAGAGGATTTTCATCCCAACTTCTGGGGTTAGTAATTTTTACCAAGTTTTAATTTATTCTCATGAATTTCATAGATTTTTATCCCTAAATATATTACTTCAAAGTGTGGGGTTGGGATTTTGGGAAAAAACTTATGAAGGCTCATTTTTTTATATCTCGACCTAAATTTGATGTTCGATCTTGATGAAAATCACATAATTGGACTCTGAGGAGAATAGATAAATGGGAATTGATCTTAGTTTTGGAATTTGACCATGTGACTCGGGTTAACTTTTTGTTGACTTTTTCCAATATGCTAAAGATCGAACCTTTCTGATACAAGGGTCATTTCTAAAGCTTGTTTTGACTTACTTGAGTATTAATTGGCTAGTTTCGGGTGATTTGGAGGCTTATTCTAAAGAAAATGTGGTATTGGAGGGTTGATTTGTGTCGAGCAGAGGTAAGTGTCTTAGTTAACCTTGATTTGAGGGAATTAGGATGTGATTGTGTTTATTTGCCACGTGTTGTATGTGTTGGGGGAGACATATATGCAATGTGACAAGTACATATATGTCTCTTGTGGGTCAAGCATGAGGCTGGAATTAGCTTATTTACATCTTGTTGCTTCAAGTATTATGTTCTTCATGCTTTAATTATATTGTATAACTCCTTGATTATTTTTATCCATGTGAATAGTCATGTTGAGCTTGTTGTGATGTTAGATAGTAAGACTATTGAAATGTTATTCTGGATATTGGTGTAAAGTGATAAACTATTTTTCATATGGCAATTATGTCTAGTCACTCTTGTTGATATTGTTTGTGCTTCCCACCTTGTTTGGTATTATTTTACATATTTATGCTTGGTGAGAAAGAATGAATTGCAATAAGGGTATTTCAATGCTTGTGTGGAAGAGAGTTTCTTCACGAAGGGTGTTTCCATGCTTCTTTACATTAATACTATTCTACGACGGGTATGTCCGTACTTGTGAGGATGAGAGTAAAAGCACGAAGGATGATGCCATGCCATTTGATTGTGTTGCCAAATTACTTTGACTTGAATTGTTTTGAAAGGCATGTTTGGTGTTATTTTGAGGTTATAGTCATTATATTCCTTAGTTACTAATTTCATTAATCCCAATATTATTTCTTCTAGCTAGTACACTTGTTATTTAACTTGTTACCTAATTGCTATCTTAATTAATGCTTTTCTTGTTCTCTTAATTGCTATATCTCTCGTTATTTTTCCATTACTTAATTGTATAGATTTACATATAGATGTCTTGTTTTAGCCTCTTCATTACCTTATCGTGGTTAGGCTTTATATTTACGGAGGATATTGTGTCGGTTGAACTCATACTACACTTCTGCACTTCTTGTGTAGATTTTTGTGATGGACCTATGTCACGACCCAAAATTCCACCTTAGGCGTTGTGATGGCACCTAGTCTTTAAGACTAGCTAAGTCAAGTACTTACAACAATTTAGCCAGTTTTACAATGATAATTTAAAACATAGTTTATTATGAATACCAAAACAAAAGCGAAATAAGCCTACGCGGCAATAATCATAAAATCCTCCCAAGACTAGATAATACAAAGTCATGAACTCTAGTTGAATACATAGAAAGATCTCAAAAGTCGAAATACAATGTTGTTCAAATAGCAAACTGACAATACAATGAAAGGAAAGGACTCCAAGGGATGGTGACTACCAAACACCTCTACCTTGAATCCTCACGATCAATAAGCCAACTCTACATGCGTCAGATATCCCCAATACCTGGATCTGCACAAAAATGTACAGAAGTTTATTATAAGTACACCGCGGTCGGTACGTATCAAGACTAACCTTGATAAAGTAGCAATGAGGCACAAGTCAAGACACCTACTAGTTAAAATAACTTGTGCAGTATGGAAGTATAAGGATAATAATGAAAGCAAAAAAATGGAAACAAGAATAAACATGTGATATGAACAGCAAATAGTAACGACACTATGAAAGTACCATTGAAACCAAGTAAGAAAACAAATGACAACCAATTAATCAAGCCTTTCTAACACAAGTTTCGCAAAAAAATTACTCTGAGATACCTCATCTCATAATATCAAGTCACGAGTCTCAAACCATAAATCATAGGCTCACGGCACCTTGCGCCCACATGTCCAATCACAACCGCACAGACAATACACATGCCAATATCGCAATCTGCCCGACATGATCATAGGCTCAATATCAACATGAAAGTAGATAATACAAGAATACATGGGCATGATCAGTATAGTTTAAGTTTCATACTCTTGTACTAGTATAAGTGGCATGCACAAGGAGAATCACAATATCACACGAATATCGTCGACATAATTCCCCTAGCCCATAACACATCATCCCTGACATTTTGCCACCCTATCTCTTTGATAGTCACCCATATCACTACACCTTGACAATAGGATTAGCCACACGTATTGCTCGTATAGCCACCCGTATCACTCTGATAGACACACATATCACTCTGCATAATAGCAACATGTATCCCTCTCACCCGGACAATAACATAATAGCGACATATATCACTTTGCACAGTCAACAACAGAGAGATTACAACCTTATGCTCTGTATAACAAAAATAATGAGATGCCATTCTTATGCACCGCAACAACTAATCTATACAACAACTCACCTGTGCTAACATCACAACAATGTGTATGGAATCTCAATAACAATGAAATGAACAGGAAAGTAACTTAACAATGAACAACTCTCTCTTTAAACACAACTTCGATTAAAATAAATTAATGATTTTTGATGACTTTGACTTCAATTAATTGCTAAAGGATAAACTCGATAATCAAGATATTTCCATTAAATGGCAAACTTCAGATTCTAGTGTGTGAAATAAGCAAACAATGAAATAGATGGCATGTCACGACCCTAAAATTGACCTGGTCGTGATGGCGCATATCGTGAAACTAGGCTAGCTGACACAATTTTCGAATCAGCCAGAATTCCATAGAAAGTCATTTTTAAGCTATAAATTAATAAAAGTCTCATAACATATGTCTAAATAACCAATTCGGAAACATAACACCAGCCCGACATCGGGGTGTCACAAGTCACGAGCAACTACAACTCTAAGTATAATAAAGTCTAACAAAGTAAGGAAAATAATACAAGTATATAATCTAGGGAAGATGTGAGGGAGAAAAATAGGGCTGTAAACGCCATGCAACTACCTTGTTGACTCCAAGATCTGCTGAGAGAACAATCAAAGCTCGCTATCTATCACGGCCCGAATTTCACACCCTCAGGGGTCGTGATGGCACTTACTCGTGGTATCTAGGCAAGCCAAGAACCTTTGAAAACATTAACCTACCTCATTTTATACATGATTAAACAATTAAATTATTAATGAATAAGCAGTTAAAAAGTCAATGAAAAGTAAAATTTAGCTGAAGTCTAAATTAAATATAGAAACAGCATCTAGAAAGCCAATACAAGTCTATACCCAGCACCTGGTGTCAAAACAATACACGGACTATCTAGGATTACTACAAATAAGAGTTTAAAATAAAGGACATAGTCTGTCTCGACTACAAATGTCAACAGAACATGAAAACTGAAAGAGGAGACGACGGGCCTGCGGACGCCAGCAAGGCTACCTCGGAGTCTTGTGGACTGAAGATCGGCTCCCTGAATACTGTTGTGCACCATAAGCTGCTCCATCACCTGGATCTGTGCAAAAGAGCACAGAGTGTAGTATCAACATAACCGACCCCATGTGTTGGTAAGTGCCTGGCCTAACCCTGGCGAAGTAGTGACTAGGCTAGACCGGACTACCACATAAACCTGTGCTGTTATATATACATGTACAGCGGAATCAAAATACAGAAACAAGTAACCAATATGGGAGGGAGAGCATACTATAGGGGAAATAACAATTTCTAGTAAAGGACGTCCAGTAACGAAGGAAAACAACGCAACTCAGACATTAAATAAGAAATAGAGAACAATGATATAATAAAGTGTGCACGGCATCACCCTTCGTGCTTTTACTCTCTTTCCTCACATATAATAAATAGAATCGACAAAAAATGGTACATCGTGCGGCACGGCATCAGCCTTCGTGCTTTACTTTTTTTCCTCACAATAAGCAAACAATGCACGGTATCACCCTTCGTGCTTTACACTCTTTCCTCAAAATAATCAAACAATGTACGGCATCACCCTTCGTGCTTTAACACTCTTCCTCAACCAAACAACAATCACAAACAAGGGGCAAGGGAATAAACAAAATAATAATAGAAATCCCAGCAAAGGAACACAATTAAAACAATTAAATCACGACAAGGGTACAACATCATTAACCTCAACGTCCCGGCAAGGGAAAATAATCAACAACAACAATATCCCGGCAAGGGAACAATTTAAATACTTTTTCTCTTCCTTTCACTTTTATTTCATATCTCACTTTACCACTTGAGCCAATGCTCCAAAGGGTTCAACCATGTCATATACGTTCACCATCGTAATATAACTTGAGCCATTGCTCCTCATTGTTCATAGTCAAAATTTCCTTTCACAAGCTTTTCACAACAAATGGGAATCATCACCAAGGCAAGAGAAATACAACGAAATCAAGATATTCACAATTTAAAGACTCACGGTCATGCTAGACACCAACGCATAGATAGTCGTCACCATGCCTATATATCGTACTCAACAAGAAGCACTTAGCAAATAAGACTTAACTCCTAGTCCCTCAAGCTAGGGTTAGACGAAACACTTACCTCGATGCCTTGAATACAACTCTAGCCTCGATTATAGCTTTACCCCGCGATTCCACTTCCAATTCGCTCGTATCTAATAACAAATTACTTAATTACATTAATAATAACTAAATAATTCAACCTCAATGCATGAAAATGAGTTTTCCAAAGTTTTACCCAAAAAGTCAAAAATCGCCCCGGGCCCACGTGGTCAAAACCCGAGGTTCGAACCAAAACCCGATCATCCATCCCCCCACGAACTTAAATATATAATTTTGAAATCGGACCTCAAATTGAGGTCCAAATCCCAAATTTTTTTTTAAAACCTAGGGTCTACCCAATACACTCAATTTCACCCATGAAAATCATTGATTTTAAGTTGAAAAATGTTAAATGATGTTAATGATTGAAAGAAATGAGTAAAAACTAACTTACAATTGATTTGGAAGAAGACTTGTTCTTGGAAAATTGCCCAAAGAAGTTTATGTTTTGAAAGTATGTTAAAAATTGCTCAAAAATCGACTAAGTATTAAAATGCAGGTTGCAGATATGGGAATTGCAAATAGAGGTTTGCAATTGCGAACCCCGACCTGACATGGGAATTGCAAAGCTTTGTTCGCATTTGCGAAGCTTTGTTCTCATTTGAGAACCACTTCCTAAATTCCCAATCTCGCATTTGCGATCCCAGAAGTCGCATTTGCGACTGGCCTTCGCATTTGCAAACTCAGTGGTCGCATTTGCGATCAGGCCTGTCCAGGTCTCCACTTCGCAATTGCGATGCAAGACTCGCATTTGCGAGATTGGCTTCGCAATTGCGAAGACTCTAGATCAACAATGCAACAGCCATCTTTCAAAGTCTAAAAATGCACTCGTGACCTATCCAAAACTTGCCCGAGCCCTCGGGGCTCCAAACAAAATATATACACAACCTCAAAAACATCCTACGAACTTATTCGTGCTATCAAATCGCCAAAACAACATCATAAACATGGAATTAAACCTCAAAATCCAAAAATTCTTTCAAACTTCATAAAACCTCAAATTGTCCAATTTAGGTCTGAATCACGTCAAATGGCGTTCGTTTTCAACCAAATTTTACACAAATGACTTAAAACATATATAAGACCTGTACCGGGCGCCGGAACCAAAATACGGGCTCGATACCATCGCTTTCTAATCAGATGTCATTTTAAATTTCCTTAAACATTTCCAAAAAAATATTTTACTCAAAAATTCATTTCTCGAGCTTAGGACCTCGGCATTCGATTCCTGGCATACGCCCAAGTCCCATATATACCGACGAACCCTCCAGGATCGTCCAATTATGGGTGCAGGTCCGTTTTCTCAAAATGTTGACCAAAGTCAAATTTATTCATTTTCATATCAAAATTTAGCATTTTTCACAGAATTTCACATTTAAGCTTTCCGGCTACGTGCCCAGACTGCGCACGTAAATTGAGGCGACTCTAAATGAGGTTTTCAAGGCCTCAAAAGCACAAAATTAATTAAAATAGGTGATGACCCTTTGGGTCGTCACATTCCCCACCTCTAAAATAACTATTCATCCTCGAACGAGCAGAAGAAGGAAGTACTTGAGTCAGGGAAAAGATGAGGATAACGGCTCAACATATCGGACTCGGACTCCCAGGTTGATGCCTCAGGAAGCTGACCTCTCCACTGAACACAAACCGAAGGGAAACTCTTCGACCTCAACTGACGAACCTGTTGGTCTAGAATAGCCACCGGCTCCTCCTCATAAGACAGATCCTTGTCCAACTGGACAATGCTAAAATCTAACACGTGGGCTGGGTCGCTGTGATACCTCCGAAGCATAGACACAAGAAACACTGAATGTACGGCTGATAACCTCGGTGGCAAAGCAAGTTTATAAGCCACCTCTCCTACTCGATCAAGAATCTCAAACGGACTAATGAACCTAGGGCTAAGCTTGCCTTCTTCCGAAACCTCGTTACGCCCTTCATAGGCAACACTCGGAGCAATACCCGCTCACCAACCATAAAATCCATATCTCGAACCTTGCGGTCTACATAGCTTTTTTTCCTGGACTAAGCTGAACGAAGTCTATCCTAAATGATCTTAACCTTGTCCAAGGCCTCCTGAACCAGATCCGTACCCAACAACTGAGCCTCTCTCGGCTCAAACCATCCAACTGGAGACCGACACCGCCTACCATATAAAGCCTCATAGGGAGCCATCTGGATGCTCGACTGGTAGTTCTTGTTGTAGGCAAACTCTGCTAAAGGAAAAAATTGATCCCACGAACCTCTAAAGTTAATAGCACAAGCTCGGAGCATATCCTCTAAGATCTGAATAGTCCGCTCGGACTGACCGTCCGTCTATGAATGAAATGTTGTGCTCAACTCAACCCGTGTGCCAACTCTCACTGAACTGCTCTCTAGAAGATCGAGGTAAACAGCGTACCCTGATCCAAAATAATACACACGGGAACACCATGAAGGTAAACAATCTCCCGAATATAGATCTCAGCAAACCTCTCAGAAGAATAGGAGGCTGCCACAGGAATGAAATGCGCTGACTTGGTCAGCCTATCAACAATGACCCATATTGCATCGAACATATTCCGAGTCAGCGGAAGTCCAGTAAAAAAGTCCATAGTGATCCGCTCCCTCTTCCACTTGGGAAGCTCAATCCTCTGAAATAAACCACCAGGCCTCTGATGCTCGTACTTAACCTGCTGACAATTCAAACAACGAGGCATATATGCTATGATATCCTTCTTCATTCTACGCCACCAGTAATTCTGCCGCAAATCCTAATACATCTTCGTGGTGCCCAGATGAATAGAGTATCGGGAGCTATGGGCCTCCTCCAAAAATAACTCTCGGAGTCCATCCACATTAGGCACACATACTCGACAATTCAATCTCAAAACTCTATCATCATCTAAGGTAACATGCCTGGCACCTCCGCGCTGCACCGTGTCTCCAAGGATACACAAATGGGGATCATCATACTGCCAATCACGGATATGCTCTAATAATGAAGAACGAGCGATCCCATGTTGGGCTTGGAGCAGGGTTGATGCAAGATGGCAACGTCATTGCCTATGCTTTGCGGTAGTTGAAGATTCATGAGAAGAACTATCCGGTTCATGATTTGGAGTTGGCAGCCATAGTTCACGCATTAAAGATTTGGAGGCATTATCTCTATGGTGTGTCATGTAAAGTATTCACGAATCACAAGAGTCTTCATTACTTGTTCAAGCAAAAGGAGTTGAATTTGAGGTAGAGGAGGTAGTTGGAGTTGTTGAAGGATTATGACATCACCATTCTATATATTCCAGGAAAGGCCAATGTAGTGGGCAATGCATTGAATAGGAAGTCAGCCAGTATAGGCAGTCTTGCTTATATTCCGGTCAGTGAGAGGCCGCTTGCTTTGGATGTTCATGTCACGCCCCAAATAGAGGGACATGACCGGCGCCCGACCGGGTAGCCCCGGTCAAGCGGACCTGGGTGCCTTTCCTAACCCACGTGTTACCCCTGTATTTTTCATCACTTATTAACCAAAGGATTAAGCAGTTTATAATTGAAATCACACTTTTTCAAACATTCACAACATGCTTAATTACTTAACAAATTTACAACTTACAAGGCCCGACATATATCTACATAAGTCCATAATCCCACGTTTTCTGTCTACGGAGCCTCTAAGATATGACAGGATAATACAGTACTCGCCGGTAACAAGGCTCCAGCTATACCTTACACAAAACCAAAATAAGACTCCAAAATAGAGGTGGCATGAGCCACGCAAGGCCCTGAGAGAAAAGGGGCTCACCAAAACGGCCAGTGGAAGATGAAGGAGTGCTACTGCCGATGAACTGAAGTACCTGCTACGGATCCACCTACAATCATAACACGAATGTAGCGCACCCGGCAAAAGGGACGTCAGTACACTGGAATTGTACTGGTATGTGTCACACCTCTTTTTTACGCTACTTACACCCCAGCGAAGGGTATAAATAAAAAAAGTTTTTCCAATTAAAGGACGGTCGGAACGGGATTAGTTATTTAAATTTTCAGA
>MU710242.1:19904-39090 GCA_026770625.1 Nicotiana glauca | reverse complement strand
GAACTTAAAATGCTCCTAAAACTTCACTGGAACAAAACTCAACCAGAATCTAAACTAAGTAGACTCCAAATTCACTCGAACAGGTGATTAAACACCTCTAAATCCTTTTAGAATTCGAGCTTAGGACAGAAATGAAGAACACCAAAAAAGGAACTTGAAAATGATCCATAGAGGCAATGAAACAGTAAAAGTTTTTGATTTTTCTGTTTTTGTTGTTTTTGGATTTTGAATTTTTGAATTTCAAGCTTAGATCTGAAAATCAGAGAATGGCTTTTTGGGAGGGAATTTAATGGCTAAAAACTTCTATTGTAAGGCAAGGTATTGCCCTTTTATAGACAAAGTCTAGGGCAACCTTCATATTTTCATTTACACCATAGGTCCCTTTTAATTTCTTTTTTAACCCTTTTATTTTTGACTTGTTGTGACGACCCAAAGGGTCATCACTTGCTTTCTCAGTCATTTCGAGCTTCTGAGGCCTTGAAAACCTCATTTATAGTTGCTTCGATTTGCGTGCGCAGTCCGGGCGTGAAGCCGAGTCGTGACACTTGTACTACAAGTAACTACCACTATTTTTGTGAATTTCAGTTTAAAACCCCTTCTACAAAGTCCTAGGGGGTTCTATTATGATTTTTCTACCTTTAGAATCCCTAAACTACCCTTGTATTAATTCTGAAATTACTATTTATAATAAAACTACCATTTTCTATGCCTAAAATACCCTTCCACAAGTCTGAAATTTACAGACTAATGCCAACTGACCCCAATCCCTTTACCCTAGCTAAAATCTAACTAAAGTTAAATAATCCTAATTCAGCTATAACCAATCAACTAAGCTAAGCCAAAACCAATATCAAATTACACTATTATTGCATTAACAACTAACAAACAACCTCATGAATTGTAATCAATCCAAATCAATTCCAGAAAAATAGAACAAACAAAAGCTTATGTAAACTAAAATCTTATTTAAACAAATTAAAAGAGATTTAAATTTTATACTACTGGACTAAAACTTCTATTTAAACTAATTACTAGAATTAAGGCCAAATACCAATTCAATACCGCATGAACAGAACAAACGAATAACCTAATTAAACTAATAACTAATCGGACCATTTAACACTTGAATCATTCACTAATTAAATCAAAACAGAATTAACAAAGAAAAAATAGAAATTAAAATAAAACAAATTAAATCTAACTAAAATCAGATAAAACAAAATTACAAAAGATTTTTGTGGATTTTCAGATTATTAGATTAATGCTAAAAAAAAATAGAACAAAACGTTACTACAAGAAAAATAATAAAACAAAAGAAAGAAAACTTACAGATTCAAAGAGAAACTCCGGCCGGCCATTAATGTCAGAATCTTCCAAGATTCCTGACATGTAACATCCCTAATCGTGTGTTTTCAAAAGAAAACATATGATTAGGGATATTACTGTCCGAAATCACAAAGATTTTGAATTAGGATTTTTGGCCGGAAAATTTCAAATCAAAATTCGAACAATTCCGGCTATATTTGAGAGTCAAGGCTTTGAGGGTTCGATAGAGGATGTTCAGGCAGTGTTGGGGTGTTAATTTGGGTGAGTTTAGGTGAGGTCGTGACTTGGCCGGAGAATTTAAAAATCAAGATTCGAAGACTTGGAAAAGGATTCAAGGGACATGAATGGTGGATTCGGATAGAGGAGGAAGAGGGGAATTTGGGGTGTTATTTTGGGGCGGATTGGCGGTGGTGGCGTTCGCCGACGGTAGGATTCTGGCGGAGGCGGCAACACTGTTTGGGAAGATTCGAAGAACAAGGCTGGGATTCGAGGCATGGGGTTTTGGAGTTCTAAAAGAGGAGGATGTGGGGAATCTATGGGGTAATTTTCAGGGTGTTTGGTGGTAGGCCACCGGCGGAGATGATTTTCGGCCGGCGGCGACGACGGAGGTTGATGAGATATTAGGGTTTGTGTTTGAGATGGTGAGACAGGGGTGGGGGGGTATTAATTCGACAGTTTTATATTTTTGGTAATTAATTCTGAGTCGTTTGATCCAATTACCTCGACGGCTCAGATTTGATCACGACCAAAACGGGAGCGTTTCGACTATTTACGGAGACGGACCGGGTGAGGCAAGGTTTGGGCCTGGGAGGGAGAATTTGTTTGGGCTGAGGGAAATTATTTCATAATTGGCCCAAATCAATCTTTTAAAAGACTAACCTTTTTAATTGATTTTCTCTTTATTCAAATTTTTTTTTTCATTTTTGCATTTTCTGATTTTTTTTATTATTAAGTGCTAAACTAAAAACCCAAAACAAATTGATTCTAACAATTATATTTCCTAATTTTTCAATTATAGTAATTCCTAATTTAAATGCAACCTAATGCAAATTCAAACTAAAATGCAAAAAATGTTTTTATTATTTTTTACTTTCCTCCTATTTTGTTCTAAAATAAATTAATACTAATTAATACTAAAATGTGAAATTAAATCCCCAAATGCAAATGCATATCTTTTTTTTGTATTTTCATATGAATAAAAATGCAACCAATTAACACAAAATTCAACAAAATTCACAACAAAAAAAATTGTAAAATTATTTTATTTGAAACTTTTGGAATAATTTGCTTAGGGCAAAAATCACGTGCTCACAGGGGTGCTGTCCCGAATTCCACTTGTCGCCTTTTTAACGACCCCTCTTCTTCTCTAGTAGGCGGAGACCCACCCGTTGGGCGAACAATACGGGTCAGAACTTCGGCCTGAGAAGCGGTCCTCTCAGGAATAACCACGACCGTAGACTCAACCGAAGCAGCCCTCGACGAAGGTCGGGCGATGGGAACCGCGATAGGGAAAGTAGATGAGTCTGGCCTCCGGAATGCTAACGGAGGAGCCCTCGCTCTCCGCCTACCTGAAACCGACGAGCAGCACGTGAGGAATTAAATACAAAGAGGGAAAGGAGAAAAACGACGAATATAAACGACGTCTTACCAAAAATAGGCTTGCGTCCATACTTGTCGTAGAAGGCCGCCCACGTGCGGGCCCCCACCGTATGAGGGAGAATAGAGCTTACCCACTCACGGATATTTTCGACTGATGGAGGAGGCAATTTCTCAATTGCAAGAATATAACAGGGTTTAGTACTATAATGGAGAATGGTAGGACATATCTCCGATTAAAAGCATGAGACTTACGTGCAAATTTTCATTTCTCGGGGAACCCCGTTGGATCCACCACAATGTGCTCTGTCCGCACATAGAAATAATTCTCATAAAAATGAAGGTTAGTCCTGTCGTCCATCTTCACCACCAGACTCTTCGACCCCCGAGGACGCATGTGAAGCATCGTGCCGCGGATGAGATGATGGGCGAAGATACTGAGCATCTGATCCAAGGTGACCTCACGACCTGCGAGTTCGGAAAATTTGAGAAACATAAGGAATAACTTGTAGAGGTATGGCGAAAGTTAGGGGGCATACATCATAAAGACGGCAAAAGTCTACCACCAGAAGAGGGAGAGGAAGTGTATATCCAATAAGGAAGGGGTAAGCGTAAAATATGCAGTACCCAGGGCGGTCGAAATGAACTATGTCGTTTCCTTCTGCCGGTCGCATGTCGACGTAGCCGGGAATCCCCCACCTGGTTTTCAACTCTGCAATGTCTTCTTCTTTCAAAACAGAAGAGACAGGCTCCGGCTCCGCCACGACGCGACTTCTGAAGTCTGTCAATTCTCTCCCTTGGTTAGGCAAAATATCAATTATCGACGGGACCTCCTCGTCTTCCACCGCATCCACTCCTTCGGTGGCCTGAGTTGCATTTTTCGGTGCCGGAATCGTGATATGGAGATCGGTACGAGAGGAATCTCCAACCATTTTGTCCAGATAATGCGGCAAAAAGACAATGGGACGAAAGGATGAAAATTTTCAGTTGACTAAGGGAAATCGAAATCTTGTAGTGTCAGGAAGGAAGTAGATCTGCAGAACTCTTTCGAGTAAAAGGCAAAGAAATGTGTCAATCAAATGATTAGTTCCTTCTATTTATAAGAGACATAAATCCCCCGAGCACGAAACCCAAGAGTTGCTAATCGAACTTAATAGGGCACGAAATGTTTCAGTTCCCCAGGAACGTGTGTCATAATAGCAATGACCACAAAATAACGCTTTGATGAAAAATGACGTTTTGGTTCCGAAACAGCTGCAACGGTCCACGGGTATCGAAAGAACGCCACCATCTCACTTAAAACTTACGTAACGAGAAGTCAGATTTCGCTCGAATTTGTAGCAATCAGAATCCGTCTGCCGGGCCCGACATAGGATGACCCCGACAGACGGAGGGACTAACTGTATTGGTAAAAATTTGATCGTCACGATTGAGCCGAGCAACGTATCATCCAAGTAACCGGGCAGTTAAAGACAACATAGTCCACTCTACACCCCATGCTCGACACCCGTCAAGTTAGAAGGAGCACTGTCTAAAAGAACGACCAGGGCATACTTGGTGCAAGAGATCGTCGAACCAAGTAAATGACAAGGATGTCCTGACTATATATATTGGGAAAAACCCTCGATAAAGAGGGGTTTTTCCCTCTTTCTCCCTCCCAAGCTCTCATCTTGTAATCTTCAAAAGAAAGATGTGATCTGTAGAAGAACATGTAAAACTATCTCACCCATCGATTGATGGGAATAACAATATTGAATTTCTATAAGATCGACCACATCTCTTTCATCCTATGTACTATCTACTCCCTCTGTTTCAAATTAAATGAGGTAGTTTGGCTCAGCATGGAGTTTAAGAAAAAAAAAAACTTTTAAAATTTGTGGTTTTAAAAGCTTAAGGGGTAAAGCTTTGTGGGGCCATGACTTTTGTATGGTTATAAAAGCTTCTCATTAAGGGTAAAATGGGTAAAATGAGGAGTTTAAATTTGAATTATTTCCAAATTTAGAAATGTGTCATTTATTTTGGAACAGACTAAAAAGGAAAATATCTCATTTAATATGAAATGGATGGAGTATATGATTAGTTCTTTGATCTGGAATTTATTAGGTCCGACTAAGATTTACTCTTTCATTTTCTTTGATTGATTTGTTCAAAAAGATTCCGATATCTTTTGAGTCAAACAGAAATGTTGTTCGCCTTTTTTACCCTCTAAAATTAGATTTCACACTAGACAAAATATAGTCATTTAAATATATTTTTCTAATATTTAGGACTTTGAAATCAACTATTTTTTATTATTATATTTTTCCTAATTGAATTAGATCCTAATATTTAGAAGTTTAAATTCACTTGACAATTTACCTGAAATAAGGAAAAGATCCCTTGTGTTTTACTATAGTATTATTCATTAATGTCAGTCTACTCATGCACTAACTTCATTTTACGTATATACGTAGTTACTATAAATCTGGTAATTAAGCATAAAAATAATATGCTTTATAATATTACAACACATATTATATTTATGATACTTGTCTTTATATTTAATATTATTACTAAATCATAGTTAATTAATATATATTTTCACCCTTCTTATAGCTTAATCGTGATAAACTAGTATAGTTTAGTCTTTGCATATAGACAGATAATATAATTTTCTTTTTCAATATATTGATCGTGATTGAGAACTTCTTTGCTATTTGTCCTTATTGAGTTCAATATTCTTCATTTTCAGGATTTACTCTTCACTTTTATTATTCAAACATAATTTTAAATAAAATATTTATATAATTTCTTAAAAACTTTTTATTCATTTAGACAAGGTACACGCGCAACGAGAATTGATTAGTATAATTTAAAATTTTCAAAGCTTCTTTTAAATACTCTTATGTATTGCTTTCTCAATTTCTTTCAAATCAAATTATTCCCAAACTTCAGAAAATTATATTACGTGAAAATTTAATTTTTACAACCCTATATATCCTTCCTTTTACAGTGAATATCTCTTATTTTTTGCCTTGTTCAACATAAACAAATAGAACGTTGCAGATAACGTACCATTTCACTTAATTTCTATCTCATTACATCATGTTATTTTCAGTCGTCATTTGATTTTTTCTTAATTAGGAAAGATTTTCATACTTCTCTATTTTAAAAAATAATGTACCCCACAAGAAGAATATTTTCTTTTTGTTATGAAAAGAATGCTCTAGGTTAAAATAGCACCGGCTAGCCAGTTTTCGGACTGGTCATTCAAAAATAGCTAGCGTTTGCAAAGTCATTGAAAAATAGCCATTATTTTGCTGCAACAGGAACCGGTCCAGCATAATATATTGGAGATCAGTGCACCTGTGTATGAACTTCCAGCATATTATGCTGGAGTTTTAGTATACTTATGCTGGAACTCCATTATAATATGCTGGAGTTCCAGTATACTTATGCTGGAACTCCATTATAATATGCTGGAGTTTCAGTATACTTATGTTAGAACTCCAGCATAAGTAGTTTCCGGATTTTGAACAATATTTTTGTTCAGATTTATCTTTACATGAAGAATGACTAAATTTCGATTAGCTTTGAAACTGTGGCTATTTTTGAATGACCACTTGTAAATTTGGCTATCTTTGATAGTGCTCAGTCTTTTTTTCTTAAGTTTTGGATATCCAGGACTCCTGAATTAATTTGTTCCATTTAATGCAACACTCTTTTCTTTTTAATTTGTTAAAAAAGAATGATTTTTTTTTTATGTTTGGCAATTGTATAACTTTAAACTTCATCTTTATCCGTAATGACATGCTTTTATAGTCACAAAAATATTACTATATCATATTTAAGCCATAATCTCTCATGGTAGTTTTGGTATATATATATTTGTCGCTCTTTATCATTATACACTCTAAACCTGTATGTATAATTAATGGCAGCTAGTAAAGAAGTTTGTGAAGATTGCAACTTCTATGTATCTATCCTGATCGACAGTGGCATAGTCAGGAAATTCAACAATTTGAACACCCTTTTCCAAGGGCTATGCAAGGGTGTTCAACGTCTATTTTTAATCAATAACAAGTAATATTTTACATTATACGTAATATAATATTTTGTCAAAGGATGGTCAATTGACCACCCTTGAGCCAACATAGTTTCGCCCCTACTGATCGACAACTATGTTTTAGCCTTTTTGTGTTTGAAGCTGGTTCTTTTACCTCGCATCTCCAATCTCTTTTGCTTGAGAGGCTTCAAATTAAATTGTGAAAATTTTGAGCATTCAATTCAATGAATGAAGTAATATATAGAGTTTAATGAGTTAATTCTTATTATTTTCTTTTTTGCTCTTCTTTCATATGCTTTTGCAGAAGATAAAAAATGAACAGAGAAATCAGGTGAAGAATAGATCTGAAGTTGAGGGAGCTACAGTTGGCTCAACAGGGTGAAGCATGGGCTTTGAGCCCGTGATCAAGCCAGAAATTTTACTAAAGAATATCAAACTATATAAAAAAACACGAAAAAAATAAGGGAAGTCAATATAAGTACTTAGTATATAATACATAAAAATAAAATTTTGACCTAGCTAAACAGTATAACTTTCCGGTGAAGTCACCCCTTAGTATACGTGCTTACCGTAAAAATGGTAACGACAATTAAATTTGTAAATGGAATTTTAAAAATACGTGATCTATTCCCGAGTTAGTTTATTAGGGCAGTTAGTGCTAAGACGCGAAGTATAGTGATGAAAACAAGTTAAGCAAGGCAGTAATCGAACCAGCAGGGGGCTATTGCCCAGGGGCGGAGATGGTCAACAGAGCCTTGGGGTCGGTTAGCATTGATCTTGAACTATCGGAGAAAATCGGGGACGGGATAACAGTTAAGATATAACTAGGTAGGGCTCTTTTGGCTAATATTAAGCTATAGAGTGAAGAAATAAGTTAAGATACGACAAGCATATTGGAGATGGCCTCGAGGGGTATCAAATGATAAACACGGAGAATGGCCAATAATAAAATAACTTTGAACCAGAGAGAATAAGTGAATTAGAGAAAATAGAGAGAGAAAGGATATTATTGCTCTTGAGTAAGACAATTGGATGCCCCTTCAAAGGTGTTGGTGACCCTTCTTTTATAGGAAGGGGACGGCCCAACTTAGTACGAAATACATAGTACAACAAAACAAAATGAGATGTGTAAGCTCGTTATTTATATGTCGTATGAGGGCTGGTGTCGAGCCGCTTGGATAGATTTCATCGACCCCAGGTACATCCCTTGGGGGAGATACCTACGTTTATTGGGACATTGGCCGATGTCTGATCTTAGCAGGGTATTGATAGACCTCAAGAGAAGTGATCGATCCGAGATTCTGTGACTTCGGGGTTACTTTCGAGGCATCATGCCGGGGGAAAATCGGTCCCCTGATTTCACCACGTACAGATAGTCTCCACGTTTCTCAGAGGGAAGAGATAAGAAATGTTTTTGAAACCCCATTTTGCGAACTCTTGAAATGACATCATGCTGATGGCGCAGTTCTTTTTACAAGAGTCGAAGCACCTCACCTTCCCGCTTCTTTAGGTCTATTACAAATATCATGGCTCCCCGTTCCTCGGGGTCGTATCGTTGCTATTATTTCAGCTTCCATGAACGTATTAATTATGCCTTTTGTTACGCTTTTCGAGGGCGGTAATGGCGTCGTCGGTTACTTTTCCCTCTCCCTATATATGGGGCTTTTTGTGATCACCTTTTCATCCAAACTCCCTTTGATACCCGTCCTTCTTTCCTTTACTTCCATTTTCTAGCCTTTGCTGTCTCGCTATGTTTGGGGCCTATGGCCTTAAAATCTTACGTCGAGCATGCCGTGAACCAATTCTCGATCCTTCTTTGGCGGGACAAGTTTGTACCGCTGCGATGCTGCTGTTGTTGTTGTTGCTGTCGCTATCTCCGTTGGCTCGGGGCGACAAAGTAGGGGGTCAATTTCTTCCGATCCGGGGAAAGATTCAGATTATCTACCGCTGCTCAATAGGGGGCTCGGATTATATACCGCTGCTCACCCTCCTTCCTCGGCTTGGCGTGTTATACCCCCTTTGGATTCCTGGGTGTGTGGCGATAGTCTCTACTGGTTGTTGCCTCCTGGGCCGAGGCAACGTCTCAAGAAGTGGCTTCGAGATAAGAATGCTGGCGGAGTTTGTACTAGCCAAATATTTTGCCCAGCCACTTCTCGTCTTCTTCCGGCATCCCCTTCATCATTTTGCTCTTCTCCCCTGCCTTCCTTTTCTACCTGCTTCCTTTTGAAGATGCCATTCCGGTAGGATTGGGATGAGATCCCTGTGGGGACCAGATATAGAAGATATTGTCTTTGAGGTCATACGCCTGAAAGGATGATAACAGAAGCGCAACATATATATGCTACACCCTTAGGCTTTCATATTACCTGTATCTCTTCGGCCCCCCTCCCCTTTTTATTTTTTGTAAAGGTTTCCTGCAGGCTATTATAATTGTGTATGATGTAATCATATGTAAGGATTTCTATGAATATAAGTGTATTTTTTCTTGGCTTCTATTTTTAATCCTTGCCTCGATTTTGTATGTTTTTACGCCTTTTGATGCCTTTGAACATCTTCCTTCGTTGTTAACTACTGACGCCCGATTCGAATGCAAACGTTTCTCCCGATCTCCCGTCGATTGGTATGGCTTTTCTCCGAGCCCGTAGTCGTGCTTTCGACTGAGCTTAAGCTGACCCGATAGACTCGGGACGTCGAGTTCCTTAAATCATATGGAGATAATTGATGGAATCTCGGGTCTCTCGGGAAAGGTGTCCCAAGAGAAGATTATTTTTTAGGCACATGAGGGTCCCTTTCAGACCGTAGATAGCCTTTTGGACCATATTCGTTTGACTTCAATTGAGGAGTTGCCCATGGTCGGGTGCCACTTCGATTCTCCTTGGGGCTTTTGATTGATGCAAAATGACCTTGCGCTGGGCCCTTCGTGTTCTGACTTTGAGTGATATTAGTAACTTCGGACCCTTTTTTAAATAGCCTTTGGACTCCGTGGTGGCCTTTAAGAGGAGGCTTGCCTGTTTTTGGACTACCATGATTGGCATTTGGGCGTATATTCCGCGTGAGTGTATGTTAGAAACAACTGCCTTTGCTTGCTGGCATCCTTCGGCGGAGGCCTTTGAGCGCCGCTCTCGTGTTGGCGAAGGCGTTGTTGGCCTTTGCTTGCTGGCTTCCTTCGGCGGAGGCCTTTGAGCATCAATATCGTTTTGGTGAAGGCGTTATTGGCCTTTTGGGGCTTTGTCTTGCCGTGATGGGGTCTCGGGGCTGACTATTGCACCGGTGCTGGAGATGGTGCTGATGGCTGATGTCCCTAGGTTGTTTTTTGAACTGGTCGCCGCTTAAATGCAATGCGAGGATGCCTTCGCCTGTTAAGGGGTCGTCAGAATCTGCCTTCAATGGCTATTTGTTTGGGGAAGGCGTATGCCGGACTCCGGGCGAATTGTCCCTCCTTGGTATTGGTCGCCAGTGTTCCTCCCTTGAAACCTTTTGTGTTTTTTTTGGAGAGATAAAAAGGTGTCCTTCAGGGGGTGTGCCTCGAGTTCTCTTTCCTCCGCCGAAGCTTCTTTTTGTAGGCTCGTGATGGGCTTAGATCCGAGCTTCTATGTTAAGGGCACAAGCTTCGGATAATTCTGAGCTCGAACAAAAAAATCTGTCTGGTAGAGCGGGTGACTTCCTGTAGTACGTGTTTTGCTCCTTTCTTCCCTTAGGGCTAGCTTTCTCTTTTTTTAAAATATAATTTGTAGGAAAAGTAGAGGTTTCGGAGTACCTTAAGGGTGTCGTCGACTGCGCGGGAGTTACTTGTGGGGAGCTAGGGGCTCAAGTGCCGGTTTAAGCTTTGGAAGTGATGAATGCCTTGGCCAAGGTCTCTGCCTCTGGGGTTAAATCCTTCTGACTTGCAATAGCGCCAAATTTCAACCGAGCGTGATTTGCAAAATTCTGATTTTGACCCTCCGTAGCTTGGAGCTGAGATAGTTGACGCTTGGGCCGAAGTGACGCTAGGCCGAACCAAGGCTGGTCGGGAGATGGCGATTCGTTCGCAGGGTGCTATCGATGCTCAAGCTGAATTGAAGTAATCCCTCGATCGAGGGAGGGGGATCGAAAAATAGGTTCGTCATGGTCTCCGAAGAGAAGTATTCGAGCTGGTGCAAGGGGTTCTCCTTTTTTTTTTGGAAGAATTGGCTCGATCCAAGAGAATAATAGTGGCGCTTGGTTACCTTTTGCTGAGGTCGCAGAGGGTGAATTTTGATAAGCTGTACTCTTTTTAGCGCGGAGTGTAGATTTTTCTGTTTCTTGCCGCCTTGTCTTTGATATATGTGTAAGGTGCCAGTAGATGGAGAGTGCGCCTTCTTTTTGTGCATGTAATATATAAGAAGGATTTTGCAGCTTTGTTTCTTCTGTACCTTTATCTTTGTTATCGCTTTCGATCGGGCGGGCTGGTTTTGATGTTTGGTGGGATACTCGTATGTCCGGATTTGATCAGATAGGTCGGAGGCTCCAAAGTGTGATTTTTGATGTGAGCAAGCGTCGGGGCTTCCGCGTTTGGCCTAGCTATTTTAAGCTAAGTCCCTGAGTCGGGCTTCGGTTCGGGCCTCCTTGTCCTTGAATCTTCTGTGCCCGTATGGGCAGGCAGTAGTCATCTTCATCTTTTACCTTTGGGCGTTTGTCGCCCTGACTATTCTTAAGTTCGGTATTCGAGTCGCGTTGCGACTCGAGCTGCATCCGACCCTTAATTTTTTGTGATTTTCCGGTCGGCGATAGTGGCATTTATGTCGTGCCCTTAGGCGTATTATAATTTTTGGGTCCAGTCTCCAAGTCACGTTGCGACTCGAGCTGTAATTGACCCTCAAATCTCGTAGTGTTTTCGGCCGGCGATAGCGGCTCTTATGCAGTTCCTTTAGGCATATTATAATTTTTGGGTCTAGTCTCCGAGTCGTGTTGCGACTCGAGCAGTAATTGACCCTCAAATCTCATTGAGTTTCCAGTCGGCGATAGCGGCTCTTATGCCGTGCCCTTAGGCATATTATAAATTTTGGGTCCAGTCTCCGAGTCGCATTGCGACTCGAGTTTTAATTGACCCTCAAATCTCTCGCGATTTTCCGACCGGCAATAGTGGCATTTATGCCGTTTGGTCGTTGAGACCTTTTAGTATGTGGCTCGTAGGCTTGCTTAGTTAACTATTTTGGATTCGGTCTCCGAATCGAGTTACGACTCGAGATCACTTTAATCCTCAAGTTGTCAATGTTCAAGCTGGAGACAATGGCTCTTACGTTGTATGGTCGTAGAGACCTTTTAATATGAGGCCCGTAGGCTTGCTTAGCTGGCGACAATGGTTCTTACGTTGTTTTTCCCCGTGGGATTTTTGTAGGCTTTGTTTCCGCTCGTTAAGGTCTTTTTTGAATATTTTTGCGTGACCCGTCGTCGGTTCTAAAAGAACCTTGATTTCAAGTCGTTATCGGCGATATTTTGAGCACCTCGTAAGGTTCATAGCTCGTAGGTCAAGTAGATCAACGCTCTTGCGATTTTGGAGCCGACGTGGTCGGAACTCATTTTTTGCCTGTTGAGGGAAGCCTGTTTTTAACCGTTTCTTTCCGAAGTATATTCGGAGGATTTTTTAGCGATAGTCGGGTGTCCCCGAGTCGCGTTATTTGGGTTGTATCAGCCGTTTTGACCGTAGTCATATGCGTTTGGCCGTGGCCATATTTGATCCCAGGCGGCAGTTTTAGGCGTCTACACCGAGGGTTCTTACAAATGCGACGTGTAGCCTAAACTGCGAGATTTTCATGCCTGTTGAGGTCTTACAGTTTGTCATGCCTATTGAGGTCTTATAGTTTGTCATGCCTATTGAGGTTATACAGTTTGTGTAGAGTAGGTCTAGTTATGTCGAGGCTGCCCGTTAGGGTCTTAAAATTTTAGATTTTCCAGTGCATGGTGATTGGCGACAATTTTTCCGAGTCATCGGGTTTTGTTTAAGCTTGAAGACAGTTTTTTACAAACCCGAAGTTGCATTGTAAGGGATTTGTGAGCCCGAAACTCCGATCCTGGGGTCGATTGGATGCTGAATCATTTTAAGTCTCCGAGTATCTCGGGACGTATTCGACGGAGAGGCCTCTATCGGGAGTATGGCGTGACTTTTCCTTTTGGAGAACAAGGCGTTGGAAGATATCCTCTGATCCATTGGTGCGATATATGCGTTGTTGCGTTGAATCGACCTATTTTAGCCGAGTTGGGTTGTTTCGATGATTTCCATGTTGCTTTATCCTTGACGAGAAACCTTTCTCTTTTCTCACAAAAAGGGGGGGGGGTATTTTTGATTGCCCGATATAATAATACATGCTTTCGTTTTGGCGAGGTTTGTCTATATTGACCGCTTTGTCCTGATACATCGTCTCCCCATAGGGGCCTTTGCTTGGCGCTTTCCTACCTCCGTTGAATCCTGTGGAATTTAGGGGGAATGCCCCTTGCTGCTTCGAAAGTTGGCCATAAGGGTGGCTTCGAGCAATTTTTGTGGAGTTTCCCTCTGGTAGCTTAGCAGGCGTTGCCTCATTAAAAACCTTTCCAGTAAAAACCCTTCTTCTTTTGGGATAAAAAACTTGATAAAAGTAAAAGAGTGCAACGGGCGCACTTTTTGGGGGTCTCGAGGTCTTCTGATAGTGCCGGCGTCTTGGTAATTTCGGTCGAGTGCCTACATGAGGGTTAATTTCTAATTTGAAAATAAAATAAAATAAACGGCGGTACCTTGGGACGCAATATGTAGGTGTTGCCTTAAATATGGCTTATTACGGCTGCCTGAGGGCGGACACGCGACACAGATTTCTATTTTGCGCTTTTCAAACCCGACTGGGGCTGAGGCCTGATTCGCTCGCGGGCTTATTCGGAAGTGGAGGTACGGGTGTTGGTAGCGCGTCGTGTATTGCAAACATTTCCCTTGCCACGTGTTGTTCTCCGTAGACGATTTTGATCCCGTCCTTTGTCGGGAATTTTATCATCTGGTGGAGGGTAGATGGTACTGCTCTCATGCAATGTATCCACGGCCGTCCGAACAAGGCGTTATACCTCATGTCTCCCTCGATGACATGGAATTTGGTGTTTTGGGTTGTGCCGGCTACGATGATGGGGAATATGATCTCTCCTTTCGTCGTTTTGCTCGCCATGTTGAACCCATTAAGGACCCGAGTGGCGGGCATTTTTTTTCCAGTCTTTGAAAGATTTTTAAACCAATTTATTACCCTATTTTAACAGTATGAAATCAATAAATCATTCCGAAAATTATCATTTTTGTTGCTTCAGTTATTGTATTCTCATATTTATACTAATATATAGCTAAGGTAGTTTTTGCACATTTGTTTTTAATTGATTTGGCATTTTTTAAAGATAAATTGCACTAAATTATAATTTTAGCCTATTTTGACATTTAATAGATTTTTATAATTATGAAATTGGTTCCAGTATTTTTATTTTAATAATTATATATTATAAATTAATTTAGTACCTTCAATTTGTTTCCAAAAATTATCTTACTATTTTTTTAAAATAAAAAGGATAAAATGGCTATTTAAATACTAGCCCCATTCCATTTAAATTTTAGGCAAATTGATCCCCTTTAATTGACCCAATTTTTTAGCCCAATTTCGGACCAACCCAATCCTACTTAACCCGTTTAAATGATCCAACCCATTTCCCACCTACCCGTCTAAACCTGAACCGTTGATCACTCAAGATCAACGGCCAGGATTCACCCTTCCTTAATTAAGCCTAACAACCTACCCTAATTCCCTCATTCTAACCGGACTTGCCGCCCTGAAATCCCAAAACACTCATATTCTCTCGAACTCTCTCGAAACCCTAGCATCACTCACCCTCTTCAACCTCAATCTCACTGGAATCCATGGCCTCTCAAGGCTGGGTATTTGATTAGATTCTGCTTCAGCTGTTTTTAGAATCCATTGAGCTTCGTTCGTTCAGGCCTTGGGTGAAGGCCTGTACTGCCCAATCGTCGGAGACTAGTGGCAGCTCCATCCGCTCCATTTGGAAGCGGGATACGAATTCCCACAACATCTCGTTCTCTCTCTGCTTGATTTTGAAAATATCAGACTTCCTTGTCGCTACTTTGATGGCTCCGGCGTGTGCTTTTACGAAGGAGTCTACTAGCATGGCAAACGAATCTATAGATTTGGGAGCCAAGTTATGGTACCACATCATGGCCCCCTTTGAAAGTGTTTCTCCGAATTTTTTTCAGCAGTACAGACTCGATCTCGTAGTTTTTTATGTCGTTGCCTTTCACTGCGCAGGTGTTCGCAGTGACGTGTTCGTTGGGGTCGGAGGTTCCATTGTTCTTAGGGAGTTCTGGCATTCTGAACCTCTTCGGGATGGGTTTCGGGGTCGCTTCCTCGGGGAATAGCCTTTGAATGAACTTCTTCGAATCCAAGCCTTTGAGGACTGGGGGACCAACTGGGATCTGATCTACCCTAGAGTTATAGGTCTCGACCCTTTTATCATTGGCCGCGATCATTTTCTCTCTTGATTCGATCCTTTTGGTAAGGTCCTCGAGCATTTTTACGATGGTGGGATCAGCCACTGACCCGTTGTTGCTTGATCTTTTGAGTACTCGCTCGGCAGGAGGAGCCGTCTCCGGTGCCACCGTGCTGGGGGTTCTCGGATGGATTTGCAGCTGACCGATGGCCAGTTGTTGTGCCTGCAACATCTCAAAAATAACATGAAGACTATCTTCCTGTTCTTCCCGAGCCGGGGTTTTTTGCGCTTCCTGTTGGTCGATGTGTCGTACGCTTCTGTCGGTGTGAGAAGTTTCATCTACTTCTTGCACGTCCTGTGTATCTGCGTCCACTAGGATTGGTCCGGGAGCGACATCAGGATTCCGTGGGGGTGCTCCAACGGCCGGGAAAGCCACATTGTTTTCCCCATGATCTTCGAGGTTGTCATTCTCAACTCTGTTTATCGAGCCAGATATTTTGGCCTGCAATCAAAGGGTCTCGGGCAAGAAAAAGTGTGAAAGATAATGTGCATTCATGTGACGAAACTAGCAAGAAAATAATCACTGTTATTTTTAGCCCCACGGTGGGCGCCAAACTGTTTACCGTAAAAATGGTAACGACAATTAAATTTGTAAATGGAATTCTAAAAATACGTGATCTATTCACGAGCTAGTTTGTTAGGGCAGTTAGTGCTAATACGCAGAGTATAGTGATGAAAACGAGTTAAGCAAGGCAGTAATCGAACCAGCAGGGGGCTGTTGCCCGGGGGGGAGATGGTCGACGGAGCCTCGGGGTCGGCATTAGTGTTGATCTCGAATTATCAGGGACAATAGGGGACGGGATAACAGTTAAGATATAACTAGGTAGGGGCTCCTTTGGCTAATATTAAGCTACATAGTGAAGAAATAAGTTAAGACGCGACGAGCATGGAGATGGCCTCGAGGGGTATCAAATGATAAACATGGAGAATGTCCCATAATAAAATAACTTAGAAGTAGAGAGAATAAGTGAATTAGAGAAAAGAGAGAGAGAAAGGATATTATTGCTCTTGAGTAAGACAATTGGATACCCCTTCCAAGGTGTTGGTGACCCTTCTTTTATAGGAAGGGGACGTCCCAACTTAGTATGAAATACATAGTACAACAAAACAGAATGAGATGTGTAAGCTCGTTATTTCTACGTCGTATGAGGGCTGGCGTCGAGCCGCTTGGATAGATTTCATCGACCCCGGGTACATCTCTTGGGGGATACCTACGTTCATTGGGACCTTAGCGGATGTCTGATCTTAGCAAGGTATTGATAGACCTCGAAAGAAGCGATCGATCCAAGATCCCGTGCCTTCGGGGTTACTCTCGAGGCATCATGCCGGGGGAAAATCAATCCCCTGATTTCACCGCGTATAATACGGTAGCTCAGCCACTGCTTGGAGCAGAGAGAGTGAGTAGGCTACAAAAATATTACTCCCTCCATTCCAATTTATGTGAATCTGTTTGACTGGGCACGATGTTTAAGAAAAAATAAGAGTTTTGGAATTTGTGTTCCTAAACAATTCAAAAAGGGGTCCAGAGTATTTGTGTGGTTATAAAAGCTTCTCATTAAGGGTAGAATTGGAAATTTAAGCTAAATTGTTTCCAATTTTAGAAATAGATCATTCTTTTTGGAACGGACCAAAAAGGAAATATGTTCACGTAAACTGGAACGGAGGAGTAATAAACATGGAGCAGAGATAGTGGCGATGGGCCGAGTAGAGTGGGAGAAAAATCCTCAGCAATTGAATGACAAAGAGATTTGATCGTAAAAGCAGACTTATTAAGACTCTAGTAAATGTAAAATAATCCAATCCAATTAATCCAAAGTCTTAAGCTAATGAATGAATTAATTCATGACGATTTAAACATTTTTGAAAATCATATACATTCAACAAGGAACAAGTGTAACTCACATTATGTAGGCACCAATATTTTAGTCTATCGATACCCTTATGTACATAACTCTCGTATACACTAGCTATAATTATAATATTGCTGTATAATATAATATGATGTACTTATCCTTTAATTATAAGTGTTTTTCTCACTATAACTAGCAATACAAGACTGGCTCTATGGATCATTATTGAGCCATTCACATCTTAATAAATTAGAAACAAATACTATACTATAGTCACAACTTAAAATACGCAGGATCAACGCCCGTAATATATATTAGACTTCCCTCAACAAATTGGTACAACGAAGGCTTTTCTGTTGCTGCTTGTATAGATTAATTAAGAGTAAAATTTGTAGCCCTTGGCTTGTAGGATTATGGATCTTAGGCCACCAATTGGTGCTATAATCATCAAAAGTACTCCAAGAATAATGCAAATCTGTCATCAAAAGTTCGTTTTAGATTTTTATTTTAATCTATAAAAGGAGGAGTTTAAGTTATATAAACAGTTTAGTGCAGAGAACTTTTACATTATCAGGTCAACTTTAATTGTTTTAGCAGGTAGTCTTTCTTATTTTCAAGATAATGACATGATAGTGTATAAAATTGTTTACACTGACGTTTATATAACTTAAACCGAATAGCGATAGTCTCTCTTATTTTCAAGATAATGACCTGATAGTATAAAAAATTCTTTACACCGGCAATCTATATAACTTAAACTGAATAGCGAAAGTCGTATGTAATTAGCAGCTTAGTAAGTTGTACCTACCCAATTTATAATCCAAGAGAGACTGAATTTCTTTGGTTTACAGATTGCTAGCCACATGATGCAAGGTAGCTGAATAAAATAGAAATGAAATAAAACCTTATGTTTATAGCTTCAAGTAGAGACAGGCTTTGAAAATTAATGCATTACAACATCCACAAAGCAAAAAATGAAAGAGAAAAAGATTGAAAATCACTTACAAAATAGGTTGTTGGGGCAAAAGCAAATCCTCCAAAGAATCCAAGCAGCCCATTAAAGAAAGGAAAGGTAATGCCAACAAACATCGTGAAAGCTGTAATTTATAAAAGGAAATTTTACACCCTATAGAAAATCTTAGTACCCTATTTATCTTAAATAAATACAATTTTAAAATATTACATCCTATAAATATATTTTATCCTTTATAGCAAAATATCTAATTATAGTTACATCCTACATTTAAGGCACCATATATGCTAAATAATATTTTTCTCTCTCCTTTTTAGTATTTTCTCTCACATAATCACCATATAGCTCCTAAACACGTTCTCTCTCTATTTTACATTGTGAAATATGCAATGTATTCAACTGTACTTTTGTTTGCAACTGTTCAATTTTTCAGTAAGTTTTCAAATGTATTCATATGTATTCAGCTTACTTATTTTTTATGTCATGTGTGTGGTATCTAGTTTTTAATATGTATTTAGCCTTGTCACTGTATTTAGTCTTCTGTAAGTGTTTGTAGTTGTATTGATATGCATTCAAAACTTGATTTGCTATGAAATATGCAGTTCTGTAAGTGTTTGCTCTGTTTTTTGCTTCTTTTCACAAAAAAGGGAGAATCGCCATATAACTCCTAAACATGTTCTCTCTCTTTTACATTGTGAAATATGCAATGTATTCAACTGTATTTTTATTTGCAACCGTTCAATTTTCCAGTAAGTTTTCAAATGTATTCAGCTTACTTATTTTTTATGTCATGTGTGTGGTATCTAGTTTTTAATATGTATTTAGCCTTGTCACTGTATTTAGTCTTCTGTAAGTGTTTGTAGTTGTATTGATATG
>MU710234.1:6729-19070 GCA_026770625.1 Nicotiana glauca | reverse complement strand
CTTAGATCATAGGGATGAAGTTTGGGACGAAATCCCCTTGAGAGAGCAAGCCATAACCCCAAAAATGAGTTGGGAACACTTTAGACCGGTCTTGGGGTATTAAAACCTTCCAGGCGCGCGAACTTTTGCATACTTCGCGCGTTTTTTGAGTATTCTGCCTCAGACGCGCGAAAAACGCGCGAAGTTTCAAAGTTCGCGCGAAGTTCGTGCGAGTGACACCTGCCAAGTAAAATGGTCATAACTTTCTGTATACACCTCCAAATGATGAACGGTTTATTGCGTTGGAAATTAGACTCAAAGAGCTTTAATTTGATAGATTGTACCTCACACAAATCCTTATATAACTGGAGATATGATTGTTTNTATCATAAATCCTTATTTGCACACGAATTAAAATAATTTAGCCTACCTTGGCACGACGAAATCTTAAATTACTTGAAAAAAAAATTTCGGGGCCTTACAACCACAGGGGATCAAAAGAGAGCCATTAGACGCTTGGCGAGCGGATTTTTCTTCAGTAGAGGAGTGTTGTACAAAAGAACTCCAGATCTTGGTTTATTGAGGTGCATGGATGCTAAACAGGCCACAACTATCATGACCAAGGTATATGCGGGAGTTTGTGGACCTCATATGAGTGGATATGTATTGGCAAAGAAGATTCTCCGAGCAGGTTATTATTGGCTTACTATGGAATGGGATTGTATCAGTTTTGTGCGCAAGTGTCATCAATGCTAGGTACATGGAGATTTGATTCATTCTCCACCATCTGAATTGCATACAATGTCGGCACTGTGGCCCTTCGTTGCTTGGGGAATGGATGTCATTGGGCCGATCGAGCCAGCAGCGTCAAATGGGCACAGGTTTGTTCTGGTAGCCATTGATTATTTCACTAAGTGGGTTGAGGCAAAAACTTTCAAATTTGTGACCAAGAAGGCAGTGGTCGATTTTGTGCATTCGAATATCATTTGTCGATTCGGAATCCCGAAGGTAATCATCACATACAACGGTGCCAATCTCAACAGCCATTTGATGGCGGAAACATGCCAGCAGTTTAAGATCACGCACCGTAATTCCACCCCATATCGTCCTAAGGCGAATGAAGCAGTCGAAGCCACTAATAAGAACATCAAGAAGATACTTCAGAAAATGGTGGAAGGGTCCAGGCAATGGCATGAGAAGTTACCGTTCGCCCTGTTAGGCTACTGCACTATTGTTCGCACTTCAGTAGGGGCGACTCCTTATTCATTGGTATACGGTACGGAAGCAGTAATACCCGTAGAGGTTGAAATACCATCCCTTCGGATTATCGCCGAGGCGGAAATTGACGATGTTGAATGGGTCAAGGCCCGCTTGGAACAACTGAGCTTGATTGATGAGAAGAGATTGGCAGCAGTATGTCACGGACAGTTGTACCAATAGAGAATGGCAAGAGCATATAACAAGAAAGTACGTCCGCGGAAGTTTGAAGTAGGGCAATTGGTGTTGAGGCGTATCTTACCTCATTGGGCCGAAACAAAAGGAAAGTTCGCCCCCAACTGGAAGGGGACATTTGTTGTAACCCGAGTGTTGTCCAATGGTGCATTATATCTGACAGATGTGGAAGGAAAATGTGTAGAAATGGCTATCAACTCCGATACAGTCAAGCGATACTATGTATGATTTCTTTGTCTAATTATACTTAATTGTATTTGGCATATTTTTTAGATTGAAATGACGATGGCATTTTGTTCTGCTATCCAAACACTTTATCCTTTGTTACCCCTTTTTGAGCTTTATTTTATTTTCTTTTGTACCCATCTTTCGGAATCAATATCAAAACGCAGAAGCATGAGCGAGGAAGATCAGCGGAGAAACAGGAAGAATAATCCAAAAGAAGAGAAAAAGAAAAAGAAAAGAAAAGGGAAATGAAAAAAAAGGACAAAAATAAAAAGAAATAAAAATAAGAGAAAAGAAAAATGAAGAAAAGAAAAGAAAAACAAAAGAAGAAAAAAAAGGGAAAAAAAGAGAGAAAATGGAAAATAAGAAAATCACAACAAAGTAATTTCTATGACCTGAACTACGTTCGACTTGATCCCGAGAGGGTACGTAGACAGCCTCTCTGAGGTTTAGTCACAACGAAATAAAATTCCAAAAGTCCCCAAGAAAGAAACTGGGGCAGAAGTTGTGGTTGATATGGGGAAATCTGATTCCGAAAGTTGTAATTTTGAACCCATGTTGAATTGTTTGAGCCTTTTATACCCTTTCTTTCTAACTCTATCCAAAATCCCACATTACGGTCCAAAGAAAGACCTTCCGATCAATCTTCAAGAAATGCCAATGAGAGCAGGTAAAGTGATTCATGTTGGGGCAACAATCTGGTACCAGAAGAGAAATGGCGGAAACGAGAGAGTCTTATTGGTGAAAACCCTCACGGGCACCATAAGGCGACGTGAGCTGAGAGAAATCAAAAATGAGAGAGTCTTATTGGTGAAAACCCTCACGGGCACCATAAGGCGACGTGAGCTGAGAGAAATAAAAAATGAGAGAGTCTTATTGGTGAAAACCCTCATGGGCACCGTAAGGCGAAGTGAGTTTTGAAAATAAAAGAGTCTTGTCGGTGAAAACCCTCACGGGCACTGTAAGGCAAAGGTGAGTTTTCGGATAGGCAAATGAAGCAAGTTTGTGGTTGATGGCTGCTCGAAACATAGCAAGTCGATCAGGGTTTGGGTTTTGGCGAAAGTCAGGTTATGAGAGTCAGGAATAGCAAATGTGGCAATTGAAAGCTGATTGGTTGGACAGACTAGGCTGGTTAATCCAAATGCATGGCACGATCAATGGCACCAGCTGTTCTACTCAGATAATTCCTATCCTCTTCTCTTCATTACAAATCATCTGTTTCAGAGTCTTTCTATCCTTAACCGTCAAGGTCATTGCATTTCATTCTCTTTGAGTCTGTCTATAAGATATTTCAGTGTCAGTTCTGTTCAAAGCAAAAGAAGGATGTCAAGGCTAACTACCAGCTTCCCAGTTGTACGGCACAACATGACTGGAACATATCAAAAGAAAAGTAAGACATGAAGGACCAATGGAATTTCCATCGGTAGGTTAATCAGATAATTGTGGGGAAGAAGCAAAGTTTCAAATAGAAGGGTCAGAAACACAAACACAGCAATACAAGATAGAACATGTGGGTCGTCAAAGTCAGGGGGTTGAAAGTCAGTCAGGAAGTCGAGGCATTTCAAAGCAAGTCCAGGGAAACAAGTTGGAGCAGAGCCAGAAGCAGGAAAATACCCAGCAAGAATGCCAGCAACTATCCACCATTTTATATTAACAAATCTTTCTTTGATTGAGATAGAGGCAGAAAATTTTCTTTGTTTGTCTATTTTTGTTGCAATCAGGAGCCCACCTGGAGAACCAGGGAATACATTTCAAATTCAGCAATGAGGAGCTCGCCTGGAGAACAAAGACATTCATTTCAAGTTTTAACAATCAGGCACCCACCTGGAGAACAAGGAAATATATTTTAAGTTTCAGCAGTCAGGCACCCCCCTGGAAAATAAGGGAAGTACAATGCAAATTTTTCAAGTTTTAATATTTGGTAACATAACGCGCCCAGTCATCAAACTGGGGCAGAAAATTTTCTTTGTTTGTCTATTTTGTTGAAGTCAGGCGCCCACCTGGAGAACAATGGAATACATTTCAAGTTTCAGTAGTCAGGCGCCCATCTGGAGAACAAGGGAATACATTTCAAGTTTCAGCAGTCAGGCGCCCACCTGGAGAATAAGGGAATACATTTCAAGTTTCAGTAGTCAGGCGCCCACCTGGAGAACAAGGGAATACCTTTCCAGTTTCAGTAGTCAGGTGCCCACCTGAAAAACAAGGGAAGCATAATTCAAATTTTAGCTTTCAAGTTTTTGATATTGGATAACATGACATGCCCAGCCACCAAACCGGGGCAGGAAAATTTTCTTTGTTTGTCTGTTGCAATCAAGAGCCCACCTGGAGAATAAGGGAATACTTTTCAAGTTCAGTAATCAGGAGCCCACCTGGAGAATAAGGGAATACTTTTCAAAGTCCAGCGATCAGGAGCCCACCTGGAGAATAAGGGAATACTTTTCAAGATCAGCAATCAGGAGCCCACCTGAAGAATAGAGGCATGTATGTAGTCAAGCATCACTCGAAGGAACGGCATAACATCTCCGATCACAATACAAGGCAACAACGCAAGAATTCCATCGGAAGAATACAAGTTCAAAGCAACACAAGAGCAAGTTTGAAGACATAAATAGGACCTTGTTGTAATCCATAGATCGTAGCTTAGGCTAGCTTCTTTTTATTTTGACACGGTGTAATAAGGAGGTCAGCGAGTAGTAGCAGCAGCAACAGCATTGAAATCACAGTCCCTGGTAGTCCCAGCTACCAGACCTTCCTGAACTACACTGACCTGATTCCTTTTGAGCCAAAGATATGTAGGCAATCTTCGAAGCAGGGCGCGGTCAACTCTTTCAAAAATGCTTCGCACGGAATATTCAAACGGACAAAAATCTCTCGTATCCGCTCACTTATCTTTGCCCGAGAACTCTGTGTGTTCCCGAGCAAAGAGGGGCAGCTGTGAGCACGTCATTTTTGTCCTATATATGAATCATTCCCAAAAATTCAAACAAAATGATTGTTTTTATTATTTCTGCAATTTTGTGAATTTTGTTTTATTTTCTGTTAATTGCTTGCATTTTATTTGTGCATTTTTATTCATATGGAAAATATACACAAATACGCTTGACATTTATATTTAGGATCTGATTTCGTATTTTAGGATTAATTAGTGGTTAAGTTATTTTAGAACAAAATAGGAAGAAAATAATAAGAATAGCCCACTTTTATATTTTTAATTGTTAATTATTGAATTTGTCACAAAATAATTCGTAAAATAATTTTAGGAAATAATTAGCTTAACTTTGAAAATATACTAGGTCTTTGTTTTAATTTTTTTTTCGCATTTTACAAAATCAAGAAAAATATAAAATATATATATACAAATTGAAAATAAATAAAAAGAAAGAAAGAAAACAATGGAAATAAAAGAGGTCTTGTACACAATTGGGCCAAATTTGCTTGTAACCCAAATGAAATCTGATCCAAACCCACTCCAGTCTGGCCCAAAAAACCCCAAACCCGGCCTGCCCTTTTCCTTAACCAAACGACGCCGTTTGGCGTCGATTAAATCCAGGTCGTCCATCTTCATTGATCCAACGGTTATGAACTCATCCCCCCATTTTACATAAAAGTGTAATAAACACTTTATGCATTTAGAGACTAAAGATCACCTTCATCGTACCTTCCCCCTCCCCTGTAACGCCCCCACCGTCTCCGCCGTCCTCCACTCTAATGCTGCCTGCCGGAAATCACCGGCGGCGGCGACGACGCTTCAATCACGCCCAAAATTTTACCATGTCATCTCCTCCATCTCCCCATCTCATATCTGTCCTTATTTCCCTCTAAATCCCAACTAAACATAATCCAAAACCTAGGCGCCGCCTCCGCCGCCCACGGCGGCGCCGACCACCAAACTTAACCAAAAATACACCATAAACTCTCCTCCGTCTCCTCATTCCGAATATCCCAATAGTTTCCCTCGAATCACACCCCACCTTCTCGAATATTCGTTCGAAGTTCAGACCCAAATCGCTACTTTGTCCAAACCGGTCCAAACTTACACCACACAATCCCCCAACCTCCTTATCCCTAAATCCGTGACTATTTTCTCTCGAATCTCACCAGGCTACCTCAAATTTCGAATCTAGGGTTCATGCAGTTATGGGTTATTTTTGAAGATTTTCAAGTCGATTGATTTCTAGTTAATATTATAGGTCTATTTTTGGTGAAATAGATGTATAATATTAACCGGAAGTCAATTTCAGATGTTTTTCTCATAAGGTCCAAATTTCAGTAAGTTTCTTCTCACTTTTTTTTAGTTTTGTTTGATTCATGCTTTGTCTATCTATTTAATCATAGTTTTAATTTCCGAATCTTCTTAATTGATAGTTTGGTTTCGATACAATTCTGTCTGTTAATTGTTAGCTAAATGTTTAGGTTAATTTTCATTTCTTCTAGTTCTGAGTTGATTTAGCTTAAATGTTCAACTGTTAGTTTCTTCGTTAAATGTTAGTTTAATTTTATTTAGTTCCGACTATTAGTCTAAGCTTTGCATTTTTGATCCTTGTCTCCTGGTTTTAAATCTGTTTGAGTCTGTGTGACTGAATAAATTTGATTTGTTAATTTCTGAGTTTCAATTAATTAGTCTTAGTTAGTTTTGAGTTGGTTTAGGTGATTGGTTATAGCTGTTGAAAGTTTAATTAGAATCAGTAATTTTGAGGTGTTTTCAGGGGTAGTTTGGACATGGGAAATGGCTGATTATCAAGAACAGTAATTCCAAAACAATAACAAGGGTAGTATAGGTATTGTATAGGTAGAAGAACACCCTAGGGCCTTCTAGAATAGGACTTTAGTGTAGATTTCAGCCAACTTAGGACACTAGCTTGGGTAACAAGTTAAAAGATGAGGGATTAAAGCTAAAAAAAGGGGAGGGACTAATATGTAAAATGCAAAATTGAGGGCTGCCCTCCCTTAGGCCTATAAAAAGGCATCAAAATGCCTTGATGAAGAAGTTTTTGGGAACCCCAAAAAATTTCCCCCCAAAAAACCTCTCTGAGTTCACACAGATCTGAAGTTATTCAATCAGTTTCCGATTTTGAGTTTGAATTTCAAATTTCCTAAATCTTCCAAAACCAAACAAAAACAGAAAAATAGGAGAAAACTACAAAAACAGTACTATTCCATTCAATCTCTTAGCTAATTTCTAGTTTTAATTAGTTGATTTGCATTTTTAGTTCAAATTCTGATAGCTGAAGTTCTGAATTATTCATGGCTTGATTTCGAGTGGTTTTTGGAGTTCAAACAAGTCAGTTTTGGGATCAGTTTACTGGATTTTTGATTGCTGTGGTATTCCTGAGTTTATTCTGATCATTTTGGCGTTGTTTTGGGTTGTTATATTAGTCTCTTTTGATTTCTGGGTCACTGAGTCGTTTCCGAACTCAGATTGACTGGATTTATCGTTGTTTGCACTCCAAAGTGCTGCTGTCTGTTATCTACTGTTGCTGACTCCTTCTTCTCCTTATATTTCCATTATCCAGGTACACAATTGTATCCCTGACATCTATGAGTTGAAATGTGCAGAACTGAATTCATGTGAAATGTGCAGAGATGAATTGATTCCAGATTTATGTATTCAGCATTTAGTTCATGGATATTGTTTAAGTGCTTGTTGATTTTGTGCTAACTGGACTGTTTTAGGACTGCTCTTAAATGGTGGAGTGTGAATTAATATTATATCCTGCCTGTGAGCGTGTAAATCTAATAGTGTAGCTTAACTTGTTTCAGTAATCGGCAAAACAGCCTCAAATGGTTTTGATATTTCAGTATACTGATTTCAGTATATTAGTTTGAATCTAGGCAATTTGAATTCAATTTAGCATTGTGCTGTTAAAAGTTGAAAAATCAGAAGCAGTTTTGAACGAGTTTATAGTGCAGTAGTTAATATCAGCATGTTAATGATTAAGGTCAATTCCTTTATCTCATTAAATTCATTGTTTCAACATAGATACTAATAATTTAGACTAGTAGTTAGTATCAATAATACTTGCGATCAAAGTCGTGTTAAATAAACATGCATTGCTCTCCTTGTTACAAGTCATGAAGTAATTTTAAAACAGATTGAATCAAATCTAGCCGGCGTTCATTTCTAATTGAGTTAAGGTTTGTTTGGTGCAAAAATCGAAGCTCAGCAGCCCATTTTAAACGGTTGGGGCTTCAGTTTCTTTAACGCAGGCCCAGGTTCAATTTTGATTCGCTCTCATTCGGACCTGGGCCAAGGTTCTGCATGACCCATTTTGTGTGGACTTGAGGTAGTCAATCTTGTTCTTTGGGCTTGCCCTTGAGTCTAATGGTAAGCTTAGTGCAAAATTACCGTTTGGCTTGTATTAGGCCAACGACAAATTGATTAGGACTTTTTCTTTATTATTAGAGACAAATAAAAAATAAAAAATCATAGTTGCTTTAGGACTAGCCTTTAAATAATAAATGAGACGAGCCTCGCCAAATAAACACATAAATTGCGGGGCCCTCTGTAAATATTTATACTAAAAATACTTAGACTTCAGGACGGGCCGTTTAGCGAATTTCATGGCCTTTCCCAAAGATAATAACGCGTTAGTCGCTTTAGGCGCGCTTTTAATAATATTACATTCCTAAACTCGGGTGCGCATTTATGTGACCCAAATCCAAATCTCAACGGAGTCGAAATGTGTCAATAATCACGGGTGCATTTATGTGACGTGGTTCGAGACACATTTTCACGATGTTGCAATTCTTGTTAAAAATAATAATAAAAGCGGTTTACAGTTAAAAAGCACATAAGCTAAAACATGTTTTGAAATCAGATAAATCCAAATATGACAGTTGAGCGACCGTGCTAGAACCACGGAACCCGGGAATGCTTAACACTTTCTACCGGGTTAACAGAATTCCTTACTCAGGTTTCTGGTTCGCGGACTGTTAACAGAGTCATATTTTTCCTCGGTTCGGGATTCAACGGGTGACTTGGGACACCATTAATCTCCCAAGTGGCGACTCTAAATTGAATAAATAAATCCTGTTTCGATTGTCCTTTAATTGAAAAAACTCCTTCACGCCCTTGCGGGTGTAGTGAAAAAGAAGGTGTGACACTCACTTTACTCCCTGCACCCTGTGTGCAGATTCAGGTGCACCCATTGAGGCTGAGTGAGACTTTCTATGTCGAACATCATATCCGGGAGCATCAAGGTAGCTGCATGACGTCCGCAGTCCTAATCTTCCCATCTATCCTATTTATTTATATTCCGTATTTCTTCAGAATATTATGTAGTAGGTTGACACTCGTATATTAGAGGCTCAGACTTGTGACACCGGATTCTTCTGGTGGTGTAGTAGTATTTCTACTTGGGTTTTCCGCATGTTTTAACTTTATTTCAGATATTCAGTATTGTGATTTAGTAATTCATCCATATTAATTAATCCATGAGTTATATAAATGGTTAAGGTTATGGAATTGGTCGGGCTTGCCTAGCAGTGTGTTGGACGCCATCACGATCGGGGTTGGGGTCGTGACAATGGGCCACCCCCTTTTTGCTTTTGCGACCTCCCCTCCGCAGATGCGGTCACGCTTCTCTGGAACATCGACTGCATCTGCCGTCCGCTCCAGCTGACCCTCTTTCCGCTTCTGTGACCCCTCTACTGCAGGTGCGGTCCCGCATCTGCAATCCCTTCTCTTCTAGGCCCAAAACCGCTTCTGCGGTTGAAGTGCCGCATCTGCGATCCATAAACTGCAGATGCGGTTATGACAGCAACCGGCAACCCTCAGCCTCCCTAAAAATCTATTTTCGATCTGTTAACCACCCGGAATCTACCCGAAGCCCCCGGGACCTCAACCAATCACATCAACCTGTCCCAAAACATATTACAGACTTGCTCGAGGCCTCAAATCACATCAAACAATGAAAAAATCACAAATTCCACCCCAATTCAAACTTTATGAACTTTAGAACTTCAAACTTCTATTTCCGACGTTTAAACCTACCAATCACGTCCGATTGACCTCAAATTTTGCACACAAATCATATTCGATATTATGGACCTAGTCCAACTTTCAGAATCGGATTTCGACCCTGATATCAAAAAATCCACTTCCGGTCAAACTTCTCAAAACCTTAAATTTTCTATCCTTAGCCAAATAACTTCAAAATGACCTACGGACCTCCGAATTCACTTTCGATCGCGCTCCCAACTCTAGAATCACCATACGGAGCTATTCCCAGACTCAGAATCCCAAACGGATATTGATAACACTGAAATGCACTTCAAGCCAAACTTAAGAAATTTCTTCCAAAATGCTAACTTCGGTCTCGGGTCATCCAAAACCCAATCCGGGCATACGCCCAAGTCCGAAATCATCATACGAACCTGCTGGAACCTTCAGATCCCGATTCCGAGGTCGTTTACTCAAAATTCCAATCCTAGTTCATTCTTTCAACTTTAAGCTTCCGAAACAAGAATTCTCTTTCCAAATCAACTTTGGACTTCCCAAAATTCAATTTCAACCATACATATAAGTCACAATACCTGAAATGAAGGTGCTCATGGCCTCAGACTGCTGAATGACGCGCTAGGACTCAAAACGACTGGTCGAGTCGTTACAAATTAGATATTTGTTTCTTTGTATCTATATTTCTAAATGATTTTCTAGTTACGGAATGTCATGCTACAAAGCGTTGTTTCCTTTTTCTCCACTAATAATCAAGTTTTGAAGCGATTTGATACAAAGAGGTCTTATGAATCAAGAAATAGTCATATTGGTTGTGGTTAATTAGCATATCAGTTTTTATTCGTTTGACTAATTTTACTGAGATTTAGTTACCTTCTTTTGTAGTTCAACCTTTAATTTATCCATGAAACAATTGAAAGTTAAAGAATTTGGATATAAAGTTTTCTTATATGTACGAAGATCTCAGAATGCATGATCCTAGACGGATTTATCACAAATTTGATTTGCGCGTGCATCCTATACAAAAAACATAAACTTTTTAAAAAATAACATAAATAATACTGAAATGTATTTATGTTATAAAACAAGGATTAAAAAAGAAAATCACAAGTTCCTAAAAATAATAAATGTCAATTATATATTTATGTTTTGTATCCACTGTGGTGGTTCTTTCTTCCGGTTTATTTTTATTAATTGCTTCACCGTGCAAGAACGTTATGGAGTGATATTTGATTAAAAGATAAAGAGGTTGTTCGATTTTACATATGATATGATACCTTGCTAAGTATACTGCTTTTATTTCATATTAATTTTAAAAAAAAATTGAGTCAGATAGATTATTGACAATTGACAATATTTTATTCATATTTTACTTAATTTATGAGAGTGCTAGCTTGTATCCTTATTTTAATTATGCTTTTAGGCATCACAATTCTATAAATACTAATCGTTCTTATAAATGATATCTCGATCGTATCTTACTCTATATAAAATGCCTTTATAATGTACTTTATATTACACATGATGGATTACATAATATAATCAATTTTATTCCTATTAAGTGAAACAAAATTATACAGCTTTTATTAAAAATAACTTTCATATCTTATATGTGTAAGGCGAATACTAAGATTGTACTTATTATATTGACTAATTAGATGAATGTTAAGACAAATTAGTTTATCCTACTTATAAGCTTAGTGAAAAATATTCTTATTCATTGTTTGATTTGTATTGTAATTGATTAGATTAAAAGTAATGGCATATAATTTAAAATATAGAAAACTAATAAAAAAAAATCTTGGATACATGATTAAGATGAGAATAGATAAGAAATAAAATATAGAGTAATGCATTAATAAGTCACAATAAAATAATATTCTTGAAACAAAAAGAAAATTTAAGAAACAACTTACGAATTTTTTTATAAAAAAAAAAAAGAAGGTCACGTACACACACAAAAAGTGAACAACAATTCAATGGGAAGTCAAATAGTATTTGGTTCAAAGTCCATACAATTAGGTTGTCTAGTTTTGGTAAAATCATATTTGATTTTGAAATTCTAAATTTAGACCTTTTTACATAGTTTAAATAAGGGAGTATTTAAACAAATTAAATTAATTTTGAAGCCTAAATTTTAGGCAAATAACTTAAATTACTTTTTATCCAATATAAAATATATTTTTAAAGGATAAAAAAGGCGAACATCATTTCACTAAGGACCTACGTGCTTTTAATATAGTATAGATAGATAGATAGATCATATACCTAGCCAGAGTTAACCCCTCCAAGTCTAGACGAATTGAACGAGTTTTACTATTTTTAGCTGAATTTGTTCCTTCCTATTAGTTGAAGAGTTGTTGAAGTAAGGGCAGAGAATGGACTCATTTGGGCTTACCAACCTGTGGCGGGAGGCAGAATTACCGCAAAGAACGTTCAAAAAAAAAAGTTAAAAAGGTTGTAATTAGTGGGAATAGAACCAATGACCTTACAAAGGATTTGAGCCTTCTTAATCACTATGCTATGTTTTTGGGCTATGTCAAAGGGTTCAAAACATAATATCTATATCTATATATATATTAAAGCAATAAAGTTACCATATATAATTGACATTGTGGTTAAGCCAAGTGGCAATCTAATAAATGACAATATTATATGATAACTTTATTCTATATTTTACTATGTTAATCAAATATATATATATATATATATATATATATATATATAT